>JABFPJ010007313.1:0-10068 GCA_022817425.1 Gryon sp. ZL-2020 | reverse complement strand
AAAATCGATAGTTTCACAAGAACGTAGGGGTAGGGTACAATGGCCATCCGTGGCTCAGTGCCCGTCTTCTGGTACCTCGTTCGAACTTGCAATAATAAATAAAAATAATGTATTGAAGAAAAAATGATTATTTCCGCTTTTGACCGTTTAATAATTTCAATTATCCTTTCATAAATTTCTTTACTTGGTTCAGTTTTAACGATCACTTGAGAGGGAAACTTTATTTTTTACATAATTATTATGTTACTGATAATTACAACTATATTAACGTAATGTTCTAAAGAAGAAATTTTTATTTCCGCATTTGAACGTGTAATAATTTCGATTATTTCTACATCTATTTTTTTAATAGATTGATTTTCAACGATTAATTGAGAGGGAAAAACATTTTTTTTAATAATTAATATGTTGTTGATATTTACAAATATATTAATGATAAATTAATAGATAATAGAAAGATACGTTTACATTTCCGCACTGAAGCATTCATATATTTCCGTTTTCTCTTTATCAATGTGTTTTTTGGAGTGATTTCAACAGATTATGTGAGAGGGAAAAATTTTTTTAAAAAATATAATTTGTTGCACAGAATTACAATTATATCAAGATAATGTTTTACAGACGAAATGTGTATTTCCGCAATTGAACATTTTTTAATTTCAATTATCTCCACAACAATTTCGTGACTTGATCGATTTTTAACGATTACTTCAGAGGGAAACTTTTTTTATGTAATTATTATGTAATTAAGAATTACAATTACATTAATGGTTTGTGTTTCAGGATAAATTTACATTTCCGTATTCAGGCCTATAGAAATTTCAGTTGTCTGCACTTTAATTTGTTCAGTTAATTAATTTTCAACAACTATTTGCCAGGGAAACATTTTTTAAAATAATTCTCATATTACTGAGATTGCAGTTACATAAACGGATTGTATTTAAGGAAAAACTTTCATTTCCGCATTCAGGCGTCTATACATTTCTGTTTTTGTCATTTTATTTTGTTAACTCAATTTGTTTACATCCATTACTTGAAAGGAAAACATTTTTTCATATGAATACTACATTCCTAAAGATTAGTTCTACAGCAATTAATAGTCCTGTAGGATAAATTAACATTTCCGCATTGAAGCATTTGTAAAGTTTGAATTTCTTTTCACCAATTTCTTTATTGGATTGAATTTAAGATATTATGTGAGAGGGAAACATTTTTTCAAATAATTAATTTATTGTTGATAATTACAACTATATTAAAGTACTTTAAAAAAAATTATTATTTCCGCATTTGAACATTTATTAATTTCAATTATCTTTTCATAAATTTCTTTAATTGACTCAGTTTTAACAATTGCTTGAGAGGGAAAATGTTTTTTTTTAATAATTAATATGTTGCTGATAATTACAAATATGTTAATGGTTATTGTTTAATAATATATGTACATTTCCGCAATCAGGAATTGTTAACTTTCAACTTTGTTTATTTCATTAGTTTTATTTGATTGAATTCAAGCGACTACATGAAGTGGAAAAGTTATTTTAATAATTAATAAATTGATAAGAATTACAAGTCCAATAATTTATTAGATTTAAGGATAATTTTTTATTTCCGCTTTCAGGCATCAAGAATTGTCACTTTTCTTCAATTTAATTTATTTATCCAAATTATTTTCAGCAAATAATTGAGAGGGGAATTTTTTTCCCGAATAATTATTATGTAAATATAAATTACAACCATAGCAATAGATGGTTCTGAACAATAAGTTTACATTTCCGCACTGAAGCATTCAGGTATTTTGAATTTCTTCTTATCAATGTGTTCCTGAGATTAATTTTAAGAGATTATGTGAGACTGAAACATTTTTTGAAATATATAATATGTTGCTAATAATTACAACTATATTAACGTCTTGTTTTAAAGAAGAATAGTATATTTCATACCAAGGGAGACAAAAACAGAAATTCGCTACCTCGTGCGAAGTTTATAATCCGAGCCGAAGGAGAGGTTTTTAATCGCACGAAGAAGCGATATCTGTTTGTCTCCCATGGTATATACCATATTTTTCGTTACGAGGGAACGAAAAAAAGCATTTTTCGATTTCCTCCTAGGAGCGGATAGTGCGTTTTTCATAGCTGAGTAACGAAAATGCTTATTTCCGCATTTGAACGCTTAATAATTTCAATTATCTCTACATCAATTTCTTCAGTTGATCAATTTTTAATTTTTGCTTGAGGGGGAAACTTTTTTTGTATATAATTATAATGTAATTAAAAATTACACTTATATTAATGGATTGTATTTCAGGATTGTTTCAGGATTTCCGCATCGAAGCATTCATACATTTTGATTTCCTTTTTATCAATTTCTTCATTAGATTGATTTTAATAGACTGTGTCAGAAGGAAATACTTTTGGAAATAATTAATTTGTTGCTGAGAATTACAATTTTATTAACGTAATGTTTTAAAGAAGAAATATTTATTTCCACAATTGAGCATTTTTTAATTTTAATTATCTCTACATCAATTGCATTACTGATGAATTTGTAAGTAGTACTCGAGAGAGAAATCTGTTGTTAATAATATGTCGCTGATAATTACAATTATATTAATTGATTTTATTTACGGAGATTTTACGTTTCCTCAATTCAGCATTTGTTATATTAAATTTTCTTTATTTCAATAATTTTATTTGATACATTTTCAACGACTATGTTAAGAGATAAGTTACTTCTTCAATAATTAATAAGTTAATGAGAATTACAATTAGTGTCAATGATTGTGCTTAAGGAAAAATTTACATTTCCGCTTTCAGGCATTCACACATTACAGTTTTTGTCTCTTAAGTCAGTTCATGAAATTAATTTTTAACGATTACTTGAGAGGAATAATTTTTCAAAATAATTATTATATTAATAAAAATTTAATTCCATAATCGAATTGCGTTTAAGATGGAATTTCAATGTTCGCATTCAGGCATATGAAAACTTCAGTAATTTTTTTTTCTAGTATCTTTACTTAATTTATTGAAAATGTTTTTTTAAATAATGTCTATGTAACAAAAATGTATTACTGCACTTATGAATTGTGTTTGATAAGTTGTTTTCATTTCTGGATTGCAGCATTTTTTAAGTTCACTTTTTTAAATTTTATTTAGTATGTTTTAACTGAAATTTGCTGACATGGCAAATAAATTATTGGCAAATATAAGTTAGAAAATAAATAATTATTTATTAAATAAAATTGAACCAGTTAAATACAAGTTAAATTGTAATTGTAACATTTTTAAACAATTCATGCACTTATAGACATTAATACAATAACTTATGAAACCCTATATTTAAACATATAATTAAGTTACGTTTAAAATAATTCGTGTTGGCTTTAAAGAAATATATACACTTATACCATGCAATACGTTTTCTTTATCTTTTTTAATGGATTTCACGCTGTTTCCAATCCATCACTACCTAAAACAAATTAAACATCAATATGGTATCAAATTATTGGCATGCTTCTTTTATTTTTTTACCTTCTGTCACATAAAAAAGATAATCTTGACTTTTGAGAGATCTTGCACAACGCTTTTAAAAAATTGTTGTCGAAATTGCCTTGCTCTTTAAATCTTGCCACAATTGATGGAAAAATTCATCTTTCGGCGTCAACTTTGACAATTGCTTATCACAGGCAATATTGTCACTGTGCAGTAATTTGACATGCTGAGTCATGACTATTCGAGAATACTTGAAATACTATGAAAGTACAAGCAATTGTTATTAACAATACTTATGAGTTTTTTATATTGATGTAATATAAAATAAAAAATTTGATTGCACAGTGTTAACAATGTTTTTTAATAACTACGTACGTATGAAATCCTTTGGCTTAGGATTTTTTGGGATTATATAATTAAACAGTCGATGCGTGGATTCAAGCGGGTTGTTAGTCCTTTCGTAGCATTCGAAGCAGCAGCATTCAAAAATTGTTTCCTTTTCTATCCATTGACGTGTAAAATATTCCATTACAGCATTCAATTTGTCCACTAACTTTTTTCCATAATGCTGCCTGATCAGTATGTCGCACTGGTCATTGACGAAATCGAATCCCTTGATTATTTCCTCTTTTGGGAAGTAACGGCAAGCTTAAGAGCATGTACAAAATATCTATAATGTGCTCCAACAAAAGTGCTTCCTAAAAAATATAATAATATTTCATTTGTAATATTTACGTAAATAAGAGTAAATAATTTTAATATTACATTTAATAAATACACAATATATAGAACAAAGTAAATTTATGCGTATCGGAATGAAAAATAATGTTTTGTCATTGTTATAAAGTGAATACAGTTTGGTTATATACATGACATTTTTTGGATCATCAGTATTTGGATCAAAGTATATATTACTCACAGTTTTATTAATGTTTTGCCATATAAAGTTTAATAATATTTTCCTTAAAATAACATATTTACTTACATCCGTTGCAACTTGAGCGCAGTTTAATAATCCATACTTGTTAAGATGTTTGACAACAGCCTTAAAATAATAAACAATCATAAATATTGTAAAAACAAAGTTTTTTTGTACTTGGCCAGAGACACTACCGTGTCTGTTAATTACAATTTTCGTGACTAATTATGTCGCTTTTATACAAAAAACAAATTGCATATATATATTATATTATACATAATTTAATATAAATATTAGAATCATTGTAATGTAATTATAGTACATAATCATTAACATTTAGGACGCATTACAAACAGAATAAATTAACATATTTTTAAGGCACATACTTGACTGAAGTGAAAATAGCATTTTCGAACTTGTATTGAAAGAAAAACGATTTCTGCGGCCCTTCCAATATTGCTTTCAAAATCGGACATAACTTTGCAGGGGTCCAAAATTAATACTTCGATTTCACATACTTGAAAGCAGTGACATAAAACGAAAGGTGCTTGTGTGGCTTTAGAAACGACATCAGTAATAAGAACTGTGTAAATATCATAATTATAAATTAATATAATTATATTAAATGACAAAGCATTTGTATTACGGTTACATCATTTTATTATTTGATGTAACATTGTTGTATGATGCAATTTTAGTTGTTGAGTATGTGACAGTACATATAAACATACATATACATTTATACACACATATGTACATACATAAAGTCATGTTACGTCATCCAACTACCTTGCTTAGCGGTACGCGCGCATTAGAGAATATACTCCAAATTTAGATTAATTCATGTTTTGTACGCCAAACAATAAAGACTCAAATAAAGTAATATGTAATTATTAAATCCACTTTATTATTTAAAATTCCTCCACCATCTCTTTATTCAACAATAGTTTACAATTATTATTTAGGTAAATAGAATTTTAGGATGAAAAGTTATCAAATAAATAGTAATAATAACAGGAAATGTTAAAGGAGTTAGGTGACAAACCAACAAAAAAAGAGTGAAAGTAATGTAAAAATAATGAAAAAAATGAAGCACATATGTTAATTCACCTTAAAATTGTCTTCGGCAATTATTACATAATTTCTACATGGTTATATTATACATTAGTATATTGCAGCATGCTGAAAGGTAACGATAAATTTTTGATTAAGTGAAGATTTACTGAAATTTCTGAATAGCTGAGTGACAGAAATATATAACAATACATAAGATTTCTTTATTAAAGAAATGTAGTGTGGACTGGAAATAGACTTAATAAATGATAAAATTAAATAAAAATTAAAATATAATTTTAATGATAAAAATATTAATATATTAATATTTTTATCATTAAAATGTTCATTTCTTCATCCAGTGTTTTACTTACCTGTGAATTATACCGTATCATAATATTAAAAAGCTGATTTCCAACCTTCTTTTTCTTAAATAATGATTGTGGCACAACTCGGAATGTACTATCGGCGTACATGTTAATTTCTTCCGTGCCAATAATTAGTTCAGCCTCATTAATAAATTTTTCGCTATATATTGCAACAATTATGTTATCATCATCTGCAAGACATTCCGCGTTAATCATGTCTACCGCAATGGCTTCTGTCTGTATAAATCCGAGTTCATACGGATATGGAAATTCCTCAAAGCTCAATCCGAAATCTTCCAAATCCCTCAAAATTCATCTGCCTTCATTTTTGTCCTGTTGCCAAATACGAATGGACGATTTCATTTCATTGTACGGAATTCGAGCGGCTGCAGTAACGAACCTATTTCATTAAATGTTTATATGATATTAGTCATTTCAATGAAGCAATACGTTGAAATTATTAATAAACGTTGACAAGTGTCGTTCAATATTCTTATTAATTACACATTAATTATTTTAATAATTAATATAATTATATAATTATTTTAATAATAATAATAATAATAATAATAATAATAATAATCATAATCATAATCATAATCATAATCATAATCATAATCATAATAATAATAATAATAATAATCATAATCATAATCGTAATCGTAATCATAATAATAATAATCATAATCATAATAATAATAATAATAATAATAATAATAATAATAATTATCATAATCATAATAATAATAATCATAATAATAATAATAAATAATAATGATAAATAATAACGATTAGTAATCATACAAGTCACAGAATATATATGTATAACATACGTTGGTCGCAATGCAACATTGTTATATACATTTGCGGGATCAAGTTCAGGAAAAATCTTGCATGTTTTAAATAGTTCACATTTAAATGCAACATCTGCATTCTTTAGTGAATTTATCCCGTGATTGTGTTCCTTCGCAAACACGTCTGTAGAAACAAATGGTCCACCGTCTACAGACTTCACAGTCACATTGCAGAATTTTTCGGGACATCGAGCGTACCTGCATTACAAAATGCATTTATTATTGTAATTCTTATAAATTATTAATGTTTAACAATTGCGGTTAAACAACAATTTTTAAGCAATTTTCAGTATATACATATATATATGACAGTGCTACAAATGTACGTAATGGTTACTTGACAAAAAACACTACCGTGTTTCCTGATACAATTGTATATAATAATAATAATAATAATAATATAAAGAAACTGTACTTGATATATAATAATTAACTAACGTACACTACAACTTTTCCGTCCTTATTGATGTACTTTTTATTGCTGTGAAATAGAAATGAATCCACCACAATTCGGTTTGTTTCATCATAAATGGAATCTTTTTTGATTTTTTTGTACGCTGGTTCCTTATTTTTGGAATTTACGGATTCATTTTCCAAACTTGACATTTTGCAATAGAAAAAAAGTAAGAAATCTTTTTTCACAGTAGGCTTTTAACGTTGTTTGACATATAAAAGTAAATGAAATAGTTGGAAAAAGTAACTGAATATATAAAAACAAAGAAAGGGAGCGAAAGAGATAGATAGAAAAAAAGATTGCGAAAAAGAATGCAGAAAATATTTCTGCAATTTTAAATCTTATGTAATCAACTTGATCGCATGCTACAAACATTAATAAAAATACCTTTTACTTGTAAATGAAGTACATAATTTTATTTTTTTTGATTCATTAATAAGAACTATACAATTATTGTATTAAAAATATGTAATTGAAATTTGTTTTCATGAAAACAACGGCGAATCTCATTTGGCGCATTCAGAAAGTAACTTTATTTTGCAATAATAAAGGACGCACTTATGTAAGTTGAATTGTCTGGCCTTTATTATTTCAAAATAATAATACTTTTCGAATACATGAATTGTGTTGCTTACTTCATGAAAAAGGTGAAAATACATAAGGATGGTTTAACTTGACTGAAATTGACAATCTAGTTTATGTGACTAATATCTATCACCGCGAATAAAAAAAAGAAAAAGAAAGTAATATTGTTATATATAATCTCATATATAAGGTTACAAGTTTTCTTCATTAATAATAACATATTAAGAAAAATGTCTAAAGCAGGAAAAAAAAGAAAGTAAGTAAATTATTTTAAAATTAGTAAGTTTTTTGGTATTTTCAATAATTGTGTAGGTTATATTATAGACTAACTCTATAATTTAGTTGTTTATAGGGCACCACTTATTATTCAGCAAGAGAATTCGGTATGTACAGATATAGCAATCTTTTAAGATTACAACTGGAAAGAAAATATGTAAATATTCTAAAAAAAAAACATTTTTTTAGCAAATTGAAAAAATGTGTGATTATATCACAAATATTCAAGGAGAACCGTCCATTTTTCTTGCGAAAATTATGTCGGACAGGATACATAAAGATGATCCCGTTATAACGGATGATTTTTTGGACTTTTTGTGGCCGAAACGGCATTACGCGAAAAATCGAAACAAGAGGGAATATATGCGACTAAAGTTGCGTCCACATAACTTCATCAAAAAAATGTTGATTAAGGTCGAAAATATTGTAAAAAATATAACATGTAGTAAAAGTTTATATAATAATAATAAGAATAACTTTGTATTTGCAGATGCAAGAAAAGCGGTCAAAAGTATTGGTAATTAAAGAGTATTTATAAAAACAACACAAATTTGAAAAATGCAATTTTCTTACACCTAATAAAAAATGAATTAATTTATTTAAAATTGTAACGTGCATTCATACGTAATGCATGAAACCAATAATTATTTATATTTTTAGACTGAATTCCAAGAATGGAAAGAAATTCAAGACACTGTCAGTAATAACAGGCTGCACGTTCTTCGCTCATGTGTTCTAAGCAACAATAATTTCAGTAAGGAAATTCATGCTGAAAGTGACATAATTAAAACATCGGATTATAACTTAATTGATAAATTTATGAATCCGCTTATTTATTTTTTTAAAAACTAAATATGTCATTATATAATGATACCATATTTACTACATAATAATTGTGGATTTTCACCTTTAATTGTATTTCTTTTTTCATTAGGTGCACCGGTTCGTCCCCGTGAAATTAATTCCAGTGAGTTGGAGCTGGAAGATGTCAACCCGCCGGACGTCCAATTGGCAGCGATTCAATCACACACACTCCATTTGCCGGAAAATGAGGCGCTTGACGTCAAAATGTCACCGAACGAATCACCCGCAGTTGTATCAGTCACCCATAGTCCAGTTGCCCACAAATGAGTCCTTTGTCGTCTAAGTGTCACCGATTCAATCACCCGCAATCGAATCACCGCCAACTGAGTCGCCCGTCGTCGAAATACCAATAATTACGTCACCTGCAGTGCAATTTCCGGCAAGTAAGTCGATCGTCATCCAAGTAACACCGATCGAACCATTCGCAGTGCAAACACCGGCAACTGAGTCACCCATCATCCAACTGTCACCAACTCATTCATCCGTAGTCCAATCGCCGAAAACTCAGTCGTCCGTCGTTCAAGTGCAAGTGATTGACTCACCACTGCAGGATGTTACAGGAAAGCAGAAAGAACAAAAGAAGGAAAAGAAAGTTCGAAAAACGTAAAATATAAATACCACATTATTATTTATTGTTTTATTTTAATTGTAATAACGAAAATGATACACAAAGTCTTAAATAAATGTAATGAATGAAATAACTGAATTTCAGTTAATGTAAAATAACATTTGTTTTTTCTTTGCAGCTTTGCGCAACTATTGGTTGAAGACTGCAAAAGATACGGACAATGGAATCAATTATGGAATAATATCGATTATAATAATATAAACGAGACAAAACGCCCTCGAAAGTGTAGAAAATATTGATGCAGTAAATCTAAATGACTGTTAAAAACTACTTCCGCAATAAACAATTTATATTTGAAAAAATTAAATTCTTGATATTTTTGTTATTACTATATTTCATGCAACATTACAATATTAAATAAGTGGACTAGCTGTTGAAGTTAATTTACAAATTTGAGAAATAATTATTATAAATATGAATATACAGGGTGATTCAGAAAAAACGCCTCAAAAGCAAAATTCTGAAAGAAAAAATTATTCTGAACATTTTTGTTCCTTTGCACTATATGCGAAAAATGCTTGGTTAAAAAGTTATGGGCGATTGAAATATTAAATGATTCAGAATAAACGCCTCACA
>JABFPJ010007312.1:0-10070 GCA_022817425.1 Gryon sp. ZL-2020 | reverse complement strand
AAATTCCTGTATTTATTTTCCAGCTAATGAAATTATTTTAATGAACAGATAATGTGTAAGTATATAATCATTTAAAAAACTTATTAAAATAAGAATGAGGAAACAATAATTATTCTAATTCAAATTATTTTTAAGTACACAAAATAAAAAGTATATTTTTATTTTATTATATAAAGTATATTTTCATTATTTTGTTTGTCATTTAAGTAATCACGTATACATAAAAAATATTTATTTGATTATTAATTACAATAAGTGACATTTTTTTAAGAAAAAATTATTTTTAATTTTATTTATAGATTTTGAGGTTACACACATTTCTGTCAAATTATTTATATTTATTCATGTATTAAAAATTGTATTTTTCTTTTATTTATATGTTATCAATTTTTTCATGCATTCCTTTTATTTCCTAATAATACATATTATTTTTATTTATAGTTAATTAACATTTTGCAATTTATTTTTCGTGTTCTCATTTGGTTACTTAATTATTATCTGTATGTTTTAAGTTACTTGTGATTGACGTTGACAATATGCTCAAATGAATTGATATAATAATATTTTTGCTTTGGGAAAACATATACATTTTATAGGAATATTTACTCCAAAATAATTGTATTCCTATCATAGGTATACCATAATGCTTGTATACACTTTGGATATCCAGTATACCTACATTGCTAGGTAGAATTATTACTGTGCCTCCAATATATTTTTTTAAGTGTGCAGAATGTATATCAAGATATATTATATTTTTACACCCGTACGGAAAAAATATAAGTCAAAATATATCTCAAAATATATAACTTGCCGCTAAACTATATTTGAAAATATACTTCAAATACATTTTTTTATAAGTAAATATATTTCTGCATATATTTTACAAATATATTTTTACTTATATTTTTACACGCAAAATTAAATTACACTAAAAATTACTATACTGTACAGCAGCGCTGTCATAGAAATATTTTGTTTACATGATTACAAATCTGTTTACTTTCAAAATACTAGAATTATAGAAAAATTTGTGATACGGAATAGCAATTTTTACTATACTGTATGACACATTTTTCTATAATTCTATTAATTTGAAAGTAAACAGTGCTTATAAAAATGTAAGCAAACTATTTTTATGTCAGCGTTAATGTACAGTATAGTAATTTTTAATGTAATTTAATTTTGCGTGTACAAATATACTTCAGAAATATATTTGAAATATATATTAAATATATAACTTTTTGCCGAAAATATATGTGTACGTATTCACATATATTTTTGCACATATTTCGAAATATATTTTCTTCCGTTAGGGTACCCACAGGGACAAAAATATATTTCTCAAAATATATTTGAATTACGTCATTTCTTGCCGTTTTACGTTTACAAAATATATATTCAATATACTTTTTATATGTTTTTTATATATTTTAGAAAATATATAAAAAATATATGCCCTTTATACAATTTCTTGCCGCAAATATATTTTTTTCAAAAGAATATATTTTATATATACTTTGAAAATATATTTTCGATCGTGTAGGTATATTTTTATTATAATATATTTGACAATACATTTTCAAATATATTTTTACAAATATATTTTTGAAATATTTATTGTTATAATTATAATAGTTTTATTTATATACATAGAATATATTTTCATATATCTATGTATATAATATATATGAAAAATATATACATCATATGTATAGTTAAGTGTGATTTTTTGCCGCTTTTTATATATAAAAAATATACATTTTATATATAATATACAAATATATTATAAATTTATATATATGTAAATATATTTTTATTATATATTTTATATATAGATTAAAAATATATACATCAAATATATGTTTCATATACATTATGTATACATACAATATATATTTTTGTCTACATTTTTGCCGGATTTATATTTTCAGTGTCAAAAATATATTTTTATCCGTATGAGATAAATATCTATAATTTTTATTTACAATATATATTATATAACTTTTGCCGTAAATATTTGTATACATATTCTCAGATATTTTCGAAATTAAGCAAAATCAAATTAAATTTTAAAAAATAATGAAATTAAATTTAAGAAAATAATACAAAATTTATGAAAAATATTTTTTTAATTATCCCAAAGTCACGTTAAAACGCTTTCATGACTATATTAAAATTGCAAAAAAACATTGAACAAATAAAAAAATGCACCTTTGAAAAAAATAGCGAAAACGGGATTGAATTTCTGGAGTAATAAAAATGATATTAGTTTTCTCCTTAATATATCTTTTGCACAGTTATCACGGATTTGATTAACGAAAGATTTTGTTGCAATCGAGTTGAGAAAGCTATGTCCTTCCATTAATTATAAAGGATGATCGTTGCACGGGTAACACAATAAGTTAAATGAAAAATGTTCGATGAAATAAGAACTGACATAAATTAAAATGAATGAATTATAAAGTCGAATTAGAATCTCAGTGAATACAATGCAAATAAAATTCAGCTACTTCCGTGACGCTTAGATTGCCGTTTGAGAAAATCCAAAAAAAAAAAGAAAAAAAAAGTATCCAAAGAAGAATATTTTTGAGCGGAATAAAATTGGAAGTAAATATGAATTGGTTTATATTCAAAAGAAGCATTCGTTATGTTAGTTTGCATCCTTGTCTATCACGTAAAATTCTGAAGGAATACTTTGTTGATCGAGTGCTGAAAAACATGAAATAAAAAAAATAATTTCTCAAATTCGCGAAGCATAATGATGTTGAAAAATAGAGTTATATATGTCTTCCGAGTAAAATAATACGTACGTCTCGTTAACATGTGAATTAATCGGTATTATAAATCTTTTTTGGAGATGAAATTGCATTGCGTACTATATATATTAAATATGAAGATTTTCGCACGAAACCGGAGTTGATGTGAATTTAATTAGAACGAGTACTATATAGTTTTATTTTCTCCATAGTCTTGAAAGTTAATGTTTTCCCACGCGATCGAAAATATATTTTCAAAATATATATAAAATATATTTTTCTGAAAAAATATATTTGCAGCAAAAAATTATATAAATGGCATATATTTTTTATATATTTTCAAAAATATATTTGTAAAAATATATAAAAAATATGTTGAATATATATTTTGCATACGTAAAACGGAAAAAAAAATATATTTCAAATATATTTTCATCCATGTGAGTTATTTCATGTTTGAGAGTAACATACTATATTTTTACATTTTTTTTTTCTTATATGTAATTTTACAATATTTCACAAACAATAAATTTAACAATTGACTATGGCAAAACTTTCCAGTTATCTATACAGATAACAAGTAATTGCCAAAAAGTTCAAATATATCGCAAGTTTCATCTCGAAAACGGGTTAAGACAGAAGCAGTGTTCGACGATTACATGACAATTTGACGCGAATTATATTATGAAGCAAAAATAATCAGAATTTGATTATTTAAAAGAAAACATCTTTCGCATGGAAAAATAAATTTATCAATAATTATAATAATATAATTTTAATATATATCAGAATATATATCAAAATATATATCAAAGTATATATCAAAATATATCTCGAAATATATATCAAAATATATGTCAAAATATATATATCAAAATATATAACTTTTTTCAGTTATAATATATTTGAAAATATATTTGTTGGTATATTTTTCATATATATTTTTACTTATATTTTTATAAAAAATATAAAAAAACAAAGCTGAAGTAAAAAATGATAAAATATAATATTTGTAAAAAAGTTAATTACTTTACAATTAATTCCAATTAATCAATCAAAAAACGACGTTTCGTTGCAAAAATAATGATTATAAGATAGAATTTAAATCCTATTATCATATATACATTAAATTAAATATACGATAGAATCTCATACGTAATTCTCTGATATCTTGTCTAAAAATGTGATCGAATATTCCTATCACCCAATCAAACGTGAATCAGTTTCTCTTCTCTGCAACTTGAAATTTCGATCATAAATATGACACTCTTTGATTAATATTTTAATTCATTCAAATTCATTTCATTTAAATGTGTGTTTTTTTAATAATTCAACTTGATTCATCCAGTTTATCAAATTTGCAACTACTTCTTTTTCATAGACGATTAAACTAAGTGTATGGAATTTCAAACAACATTCCTTTTCTCATGGTTCTTTATTTGTAAAAATTACTTTGAAAAATTGTACTTTTTTTATTAAACTTATTTTAGAACTCGTTCCCTTTTTTTATTGTTCAAAATAAATTTAAAACGTCTTGATAAATATACAATAAATATGGTAAATAAAATAAAGTATAGGGGTAAATAAAATATATACAAAAGGTAGATAAAATATATACAATAATAAACAAAAATACATGAAAAAATTATCCCAAATAATTTATCTAAAATAATTTATCTAAGATAATGTATCTGAGATGATTTTTCTGAGATAATTTATCTAAGATAATTTATCTGAGATGATTTTTCTCAGATAATTTATCGAATGTAACTTATCTAAGATAATTTATCTGAAATGATTTTTCTCAGATAATTTATCGAAGGTAACTTATCTAAGATAATTTATCTGAGATGATCAAGAGACACGGTAGTGTCTCTGGCAAAGTTTCCTCATATAATTTTTTTTTAAATAATTTCTCTGAGATAATTTAGTTGAGATGATTTTTTCTAAGATAATTTTTCTGAGATCATTTATTTAAGGTAACTTATCTAAGATAATTTATCTAAAATAATATTCCCAAGATAATTTTCCTGAGATAATTTGTCTAAAATAATTTATTTGAAATGATTTGTGTAACATAAATTATCTAAGATAATACATTTGAGATGATTTTTATCAGATAATTGTCTGAAATTATTTTCCTAAAATAATTTGTCTAAGATAATTTATCCGAGATGATTTTCCTGAGAAAGCTTATCTAAGATAATTTATCTATAATAATTTCTCTAAGATAATTTATTTGAGATGATTTTTCTAACATAATTTATCCAAGACAATGTATCTGAGATTAGTTTTCTCAGATAATTTTTCTAAGATAATTTATATAAAATAATTTACCTAAGATAATGTATCTGAAATGACTTTTCTGAGATAATTCATCTACGATAATGTATCTAAAATTATTTTTCGGAGATAATTTGTCTAAGATAATTTATTTGAGATGATTTTTCTAACATAATTTATCTAAGACAATGTATCTGAGATGATTTTTCTGAAATAATTTATTTAAGATGTTTTTTTGAGATAATTTATCTATATCTCAAATGAATAAACTTCATCAAATTTGGAATTAAAATCAGTTCAACTGTTTAGTAAATGTAATTTTTACATTAAATAAGTTTATTTATCAACAGAGAAGTAAAATTTGTTATATCATATTTTTTTTACTTTTTTTAGAACTCGTCCTTTTTTTATTGTTAAAAATAAATTTAAAAAGTCTTGGTAAATGTACAATAAACTTGAAGCCAGTATTCATTATGCTAATTTCTTGAAGCACTGCAAAGCTTTTCAACATTACAAATAAGAGGAAAATCGGTTTGCCATATACGTGTTGGGTTTGCATACACGTATGCTCAACATGTGTGCACAAATTTCGAAAGCATATTATCGTCGCCAAACTTACTGCTTTGGATGTATTGAGTCGCAACTGGACCGCAAATTTACTGAGTTTGTCACGTCGAGAAAGATCACGCGCCACATTAAATGAATAGACGATTTTGCGGTGCGTTCTAATAACAAAACAGAAGTAGCTGCAATTTTCACATTCGATTCACACTGTTGTGACGTAAAAGTCACAACTTATTTTCACGAAAAATCATCCGCAGAAGATGAAATGTGTTCTCTAAATTTTTTTTTATATTGAAATGCATTTGTTCTAATAAATGTTAAATGAAAGTGAATGTTATATTTGAAATGAAATTTTGTGACAAATAGATAAACGCAAGAAAAAGATTATAAATTGCAACGGTATCGCAACTGCGTGAAGTCTCTGAATTTTCCATGATGCGGGTTTTAAACAAACACATTATTTTATTTTGAAAGAGAACATCTGATTATTTTATCGCTGACAAATTTAATATTAAGAGGAAAGATTAAAAAACCCTAGCAAAACGAAAAAGATGCGAATATATTCTGAATATGTTTGTTCTATAAAAATATATTCATAATATATTGATGATATATTCAACATATGATATATTCTCAATATATTTATGATATATTTTTAATATATTTTACAAAATGTTCCAAATTTATCTTTTTGGCATCCCGTATGGAAAAAAAATATTTTTACAAATATATAACTGTTTGCTACTTAAAATATATGTTAATATATGTTCTATATATTTTTGCATATATTTGCACATATATTTGTACATATATTTTTTTAATATATGTAAATATATATTAAATATATAAATTGTTTACCGAAAAAGTATTTTTATATTTCACATATATTTCTGGATACCCTATCAAAACGAAAAATATTGCGAATATATTGTTAATATATTCTTGATATATTCTTAATATATTATTAATATATTTTTAACATATTTTTCAATATAGGAACATATTTTAAATATATCAAAAATATATTATGAATATATTAAAAATATATTAAAACATATTAAGAATCTATTAAGAATATATTAAGATCTATTATGAATAATAAATAATAATAATAAAAATAATAATAATTAAGATATATTATGAATATATTAAAAACATATTTTTAAAGAAAAAGTATATTCAAAATATATTAACAGTACATTTGCAATATATTTTTCGTTTTGCTAAGGTATATTTCAAAATATATTTTTTCTCTACGAGACTATATTAAAAATATATTAAGAATATATTAAGAATATATTAAGAACCCTCACATATCTGAAATAGATCAAATATATTTTGGAAAAGAAGTTAGATATTTTGAAATATATTTAAATATATTTTTTCAAAAATATATGTGGGAAATATATGCAAAAATATATTTGAGTATAATCAAATATAATCAAATATATAATATATATATATATATAATCAAATATATGCACAAATATAATCAAAATATATTTTTGCATATATTTTCAAAATATATCCATTGTAAAGGAATATATTAAAAATGTATTCAGAATATATTAATAATATATTGAAAATATATTCCTAATACATTCATAATATATTCATGATATATTCTCAATATATTTATAAATATTTTTAATATATTTTCAAAATATATTTTCCATCGTAAAGGAATATATTAATGATAAATTGACAATATATTCGTAATACGTTTTTCGCTTCACCAATTTTTTTTCACAAATTATTTTGAGCGAAACCCCGGATTTACTTGTAAAAATTACAATTTCAATGATTATTAATATCATTAGAAGATCTAATTTTAATTTCAAAGAAAGAAATTATTTCACGTTTTTTCAACAAAGCGTCGACAGTGAAAAAAGCTTTACAAATGTTGTCATTTTCAATAATTCTTCAATCATCCAGACAAACACATTTTAACTTGAATTCTCTATGGAACAACGACTTGAAAATTGTTTTATCTTGTTTTCCGTGTCCGCAAACTTTCTCAAAATCGGAACATGGCACTCAGTGTTGTCTCGCTAGTTTGTTACCTTCGGATAAGAACTTCAATAACTCGAAGAAATTCCATAAATTCGTTAACATTTCCTTAAACTTTATACTCGCAGCTTATTATGCATTAACATAATGTTAATAGATTTGAGCAAAAATTTTAGGTAAAAACATTTTTAAACAAATAAATGTATAAATATATGTTAAAATATATACTAAATATATTTTATATACATAAAACGGCAAAAAAATCATATACTTCAATATATTTTGAAAATATATTTTTGTCCGCGCGGGATCTCTTAAATTATAGAAACATTTAAAAAAATGATTTAAAATTATTTTTTACAAATAAAATTTATTTTTAAGCTAATAATTTATTGAAACGTTTTTTTACTACAAAAACATTTTCCTTCAATTTCTTTTAACTCAATATGATATTTTTATATTAAAAAGCCAAATTTCAAAGTACAAAAGAACCTTTCTGCAGGATAGTTTATGATGATTTGAGATGTAACGGAGAAAAACAAAATCTATTCTTCCCTTAAAAGAAAAAAAGTAGTTTCATCTCAGTAAGTTTGAAAATATTTCGATTTAAGATACGTGTAAAGAAAAAAAAATAGCTTCTAATTTTAAATCCGCTTTTTACATCTATGGTCATCCACATGCTGTAATTTGCAGAACTAATAACCCAATAGAGAATATCGTTAACACGTTTTACACGTTGCAAAAGTACTTCACGAGACGTTGTAATGCCGCTTCAGTGTAATCACTGTTGGACCATTGTAACAAGCAAATGTCAACTTTTATGACACTAATTATGAGACTAAATAAACAAATTATCCAAGATAATTTTATCTAATATTATTTATCTAAGATGACGTATTTGAGATAATTTGCCTAAGATAATGTATCTGAGATGATTTTTCTAAGATAATTTATCTAAGACATTGATCTGAGATGATTTTTCTGAGATAATGTATCTAAGATAACTTATCTAAAACAATTAATCTCGGATGATATTCCTAAGATAATTTATCTGAGATGATTTTCCTGAGATAATTTTTCTAAGATAATTTCTCTAAAATAATTTATTTAAGATGATTTTTCTCACACAATTTATCTAAGATAACGTATCTAAGATGATTTTTTGAGATAATTTATCTAAGATAACTTATCTAAGATAGTTTATCTAAGATAATTTATATAAGCTAATTTACCCAAGATAATTTATCTAAGATAACTCATCTAGGATAGTTCATCTGAGATGATTTTCCTGAAATAATTTATCTAAGATAATTTATCTATGATGATTTTCCTGAGATAATTTATTTGAGATGATTTTTTTAAGTTAATTTATTATCCGGAGTAGTAAAACTTGTTCAATCTTATTTAATTCTCTATGTTATGCATTTCATCGAGTCATCACATTTTTGTAGATAAAATATCAAACAATTTTTCCATCATAAAAATGTTTGCAAAATAATTGGATTTGTATGATTACTTTGTATGATAAAATTATTTTCAATAATTTCAAATATGATCAAGCAAAAGTCGAAACTCAAGAAAAAGTAATGTTCGACACGTTCTATTTATCGTTATTATTTTTGCAACGTTCAAACGTGCTTATCATATGTTTGAAACAATTTTAAAGTGTGAACAAAAAGAAGAAATCTGACGCGATGATGAAATATGAAGTAAAATGAAAAGTTTAATTAAATACGTTTTCAAGCAAACAATCATTTCTCGCGTCAAAGAGAATTAAATTGAATGGATTTATCTAATTAATTACATTCAATTTTTATTATCCTTGAAATACTTTTTTCTTTTTGTTTATTTCCACTGCTAAAACTTTATTTACCTTTTAATTATTTATTTTCTTCCGAATTCAATAATTCCAAACAAGAAAAAATTTTGTACAAAAAAAATTATTATAAATCGCTCTTAATTTTATTACATTTCACTGAGTAACTTTAAAATTTTCCGTCACTGTTTTAACTTTTTATAAAATTATTGGATATTAATTTTTGTACGCAAACGATATGTTTTCTTAGCAAAGTCCTTTTCGTGTCGCGTCGCAACTTCAACTGCGGGTGGATTCACGCGCTAATAAACGTTCTTGGCGTCAAATTTTTGCGCATGCGCGTGCAAAATAATCAAAAAAATTTTTTAATTTGCTCAAAAACGTCATACACTGATAAATAAATAATAATCACCAATGCGTGTTTCTTAAACCAAGAATTCTTCGAGTTATCGAAGTCTCAGAAGAAATTTTTTTTTTTTTATAAAAACAAAAATCAAAAACATTTTTTAAATTTTAATAAATTTTTTTACAGTAATTCGTAATATTTCAATTTCATTATTTCAAAAGTTAAATGTTTCTTAAATCAGATAATTTTGTTTTTTAATTTTTTTTTTTTTTTTTTTTTTTTTTTTTTTTTT
>JABFPJ010007311.1:0-10072 GCA_022817425.1 Gryon sp. ZL-2020 | reverse complement strand
TACACCGATCGGTGTACGAACAGCCAATCATAATTATACTTTAGATATATTTACACCTTTGGGTGTAAAAAATTACACCGAAATTTTTACACTTTTACACTGGCACGAGATTTTTTTTACTGTGTAACTATTTTATTAAAAACTTAATTTTGCATTGCTTTTTTAAGAACACAAATACCTTACAAAAATACCTCAAAATATCTTCTTTAATAATTTTAACATAAAATCTTAGGTCAATAATCTTATATTTATAAACAATTAAAATGTTATTAATAAAGTATTTAGAAATCATTATTAATAAGTGAAACAAAAATTAAAGCAAATTGAAAGAAATGATTAAAAATTACTTTAAACTTTTTTTTTTATAAAATCAAGTTACTAACTGATAACGCTATCTATAGGAAATTAATTTACGCAATATGTACATCGTAAGTGTCTACTTACCGTCATTTTGAAAAGTTGGTAAATACGTTTTTACACACCCTCTTATATTTTACCACCCTCCGGCAAGGTAAGTGTTAACTTACCGACCTATATGTAGGCCAGTAAGGAAAATGTTATTACCCTTCTTGTTTTTATCAACCTCAAATATAAAAAAACACACTTATATTTTGTTTCTAATCATATTACTCAGGAAAAAATAAAGCAATAATTGCTTTATATAAAAAGAAGAAACTTCTTTCTCTTCATTGAGTTAATGACATACAATTTATTAAATTCAACATAAAACTTAATATATATATATTATAAGTTTTATTTTTTTTTTTTCAATTTTATGATTTTGTAAACAAATGTTGTATAATATTTTAATTTTATGCATATTTATTGTTAATCATTGATTTTATCAATTTTTCTAATATTTCATTATTTTTGTTTTATTATTTTATTATGTATACATTTATATTTTATTATTTATTAAAATTACTGATTAAGAAAATATTACTCTTTGAACAAGGATGAAAATGTTGTAATATTATTTTTTTAAATAAATAGTAAATTGAAGATTTAGATTATATAAATTATATTTTGTAAAAAAGTATAATTATGTTTTTTTGAATGATTTAATTAAGTAATAATAATAATAATAATAATGTTCAGTTAGTTTTGCACTTTTTTCGTAAAATTTTATATTCTTAAAATAAGTAGATACAAATCATTAACATACATGTATAAACATATTAAATATTAAATAAATTTATGTTTTGTATGATTATATTTTTGAATGATATAATGAACAAAATAACAGAAAATGCTTTTTTATTTATTTATGTATAGCTTTTATTTGGCACAATATTAACGACTAATCGTAAAATCACATGATGGTAAAGAAGCTTTGAGACTTTTTATAATTGATATAGAAATTATAAATAGTTTCTATTTTACAAATATATAAATACATCTTTTTCAAACAATTAATAATATTTAGACTAAACAAATACTAATTGAAAAGAACTTTCAATAAAAACATTTTTCATTAATATAATACTTTATTTAAATGCAGAGAAAAATGTTTTTATTAAGGAAGGAATACTTAAAAATTTCAATTTATATATTATACATACTTCATTCCGATATGTTGAGTTGTGCTGCATCTTTAAAAGAGAAAAAATGAGAAATAAAACTAAAAGAAACTTATATAACTGTCATGACAACACTTTTTATATAAATTTATTTGTTCATATTTTCACATATATATTTCTTCTAAAATATGTATATATATAGTAGTCTAATTAGTATCCTAAATTTAACGTTTATAAAATGTAACATTAGCTCCAAGTTTTGTTAATTTTTATTTAGGCTCATGGTTCCTAACAGACGAAGTTATGCATTTCTATATAATTTTGACAAATTAAGGGATAATATTATACAATTTCAATCAGATTTATTTATGTAAGAAAATTCGAGATTTACAATGGAAACATCGATGTAAAAATTAATTTTATTTGAAGAAGTACGAGTATTTAATAAATATTAAATCAAGAGAAACGGTAGTGTTTCTAGCCAAGTACAAAAAAATTTGTTTTTTTTTTTATGCCGCCAGGACTATTGTGTTAATATTAGAAACATTTTTTCTAATATGTATTCGTTAAGTTATTTACTTTAATTAAAGATATTATTAATAATAACTAAAATATATGCCTCGGGCGTAGTCGATTGCAGCGCCATAGTGATAAAAATGTTAAATGTTATAACGTTTCATATCTTAAAAATAATTTATAGCAAAAACCAAAATATAATTGTATAGTATTTAATCTTAATAAACTACCCAGAGTTCAATTATAAGTGTTTAATTTATTTATCACTATGAAAATTGAAATAGAATATTCAAAACGTTTTTGTTACATGACGTAGTTTAATATTTTTCACTATGGCGCTGCAGTCAAATACGCACTAGTCCTATTTTGACTAGAAGTAAGATAATAATAAATTAAATAAATTATAATAATAAAATAATAAAATTGGAATTAATATTTCTTAACTTTAATGAATCACTAAAAGATCATAAATATAATTAATTATTCAATAGATTGATCTTATTTTGTTATTTAATTCATCATTATATATATGTACAAACATTATAACATCAATTTAATTTGAATTTAATATTTTAACCATAAGAATTTAATGCTTGCTTTGTGTCGACAGTAATTAATAAATCTTGATTCAACACACGTTTGGTATATCTTATTAAATTATATTTAAATAAAATAAAGCAATTTTATTTTATTTTAATTGTGTGATCATTTTGTTATTTTTGTGTATGGCATATTCTGAGATTAGAGAAGGTTTGCAGAAATTATAATCAAAGTGTTAAAATAAACAAAAATATTTGTCAATAAAAATATGTAGCTTTTCTATTATATCACTATGAACACAGTTTCTGTAACAAACTTACATAAAGTTCTCATAAAATATACAGTACATCTGCATGAAGTTTATGTAAATTTGTACAAGTTTACGAATTTATTCAATTACCACATTTTCATCTACTTTATACATGAATAAGTCGGTAAAATTTTTTTACAATTTTTTAAATGTATACTGCATTTTTAAACATTTATTTTATATTTTATAACGTTAAATTTTAAAGAATAATTAATTGAAATAGATTTATAACTTAAATTATGTTAAAATAAAATTTTTTGCTACTTTGATTGTAATTTATAAAGTACAAAAAGTAACAAGATGATCAAATATGTCGAAATTGAACATTTCTAGATTTTCAAAATGTCCAGTTTTGAAGAAAAAATCATGTAGTTTTATGAAAATCATTATGAAATGAAAATTCTTCGTATTATTTTGCCATGAGAATGTTTGTGAATTAAAGAAAATAAACTTTTCTTTCTTATGTAAATTTGTAATTTAACAGATTAAATGCAGACGATCTTAACCTAATTGAGGTTAAGTTCGTACCGTTCGCGCGCAATATGCCTCTTTTCATAGTTGACTGTAGCGCCATAGTGACACATATAAACACTACGTTATTGAACATTTCATATCTCAAAATTGTTAATAGAACAATTAAAAATATGCAATTTTAATGATTTTTCTAAATAAATCATTCAGAGTTCATTTATAACTGTCGAATTTATTTATCATTATGTAAATTGAAATAAAATATTCAAAAAATATGTTTAATTACTTGTCGTGGTAAATGTTTTCGTTATTATGGCGCTGCAATAAACTATGATCGAGGCCTATATATGTGTAGATAATGTTTTAAAAGAAAATATAAAAATATATATATAAAAAATCATATTAAACAGTTTACAGAACTCTCCATATTTGACAATCTTATAACTTTTCATTCAATTTTTATATGTGAAGTATACGCATCATACATTGTAACAAATATGTCACATATATGGCAAAAAAGAGTTTGATTAAATATATATTTGCATATGTGATATTCAGATCAAATTACCTATAAAATTTGTAACCGGAAAAATTTGTTGAAACTCGGAAAATAAACATTAAAAATACATGAATTTATTTACATCATATATGTGTTAACATATATGAAATATTTTTATGTAATCCATATATGTGATATATATTATCAACACATACACTTGCCATAAATCAAATTTAACATGAGAATGCAAACATTTCAATTAATGAATTGTGACAAAAAATGAATAATCATAATTTGTTTTACATATTGTTCTTTATTGCATTTAATTTTCAAAAAATGATATGGAAATGTTATTTAACTGATATTTAAAGTACTCATATTTTTATGTCTCTACTATCTTGTCATTTTCTTTGTGGTATTTTGATTATTATATTTATAATTACATAATCTGTTTTATTCTTTTAAGATGTAACATGCGTTAGTTAATGGTAATTTTCTTTTAAATTCTACTCTATTTTTTCTCTAAAGGCAATATATATGCAGCATTTTACAACGTTGAATATTGTATTTAAAATTACATATTTCTCAAATAAAACAAGTTTACAATTGTAAAACATGATTCAAGATAAATATATTACATAAATTAAATAAATAGAAATTAAAAAGAATCAGCATTTTTATAATTGTATATCTTCACTGAGCGAAGATATATTCCTTATGTAAAATATATCTGAATGTATGCATGTACGTATATATGTATCTTTAAACTTTGCATACCGAAATGTATTTTATAATTTCATTGTTTGCATATTTAACAATCAAACACGTTAAACGGTGCAATATATTTTGTTCTGCTTCAGTATTATTATTTGTAATACATTTTTTATAATTTTTATTTGTATAAATTAATAATTTTGAACAAGTCTTAGTTATTATTTATAAAGTAACATTTTCAAAAAATTCGATTTGACACTTTGTATTCAAGAAAAAATATGTCCAATCATGTTCAAAAGATAATCACCATTAAACAATTTTAATCTAATTTAAACTTTTATAATAACATTTTAACATTCTAAATCCAAATGAATACGAAAAGCTTTAAAATGATAGAAAATTGCATTACACTAGTTTTCAATCAACTTTGAATCGATACAATTTGACGACTGACTTCAATTAACTCAATATCGCAGTGAGAGTGTAATTTTGAAATGCTGTTAATTACTTTAATTAAACTTTGAATCTTTAACAACATTCATCAACACTCTATAAATGTATAAACCTTAAACAATATGTCAATTCAAATGAACATGAACATTAACATACACGAAAAATATAAAAACATTCAAATATTCATATACAGTTGTCTTAAAATCAAGAATATTCTGATAGATTCACACTACTTGACAACGACACAACTATATCCTCAATATTGATTTAACTATTCTGTTCCATTTGCAAAATCAATTCGCTTCAATATATACATCTATATATCAATATTAAACAATAAGTCTAAATAAAAATTCTAACAATATATTTGTGTTAATTTCTATTTTAATTTGTTGTTCATTTTCATTAATACTCAAACAAGATACTTCTAACGATTAATTTAAACGAGTGCGATTTGGTCCGTGCAGGTGTTTTCGTTTCTAAAATCATTCTCGATCAACTCGTAAAATAATTATTGCAACGAATCGATCGAGAATGAGAATGCTATATTTTATTCTTCAATTCATGAATGAAGTACTTTTTGCTAATATGAGCAAGAAAAAATGACATCAAAGTTACTTTTAAAAACACTTATCTTAACTCGATTTTGTATGAAGCTTACGTTTTAATTTTGTTATTATTCCAAAGATACAAAGTTTAAAACTTATCGATAGATATTTGCTTTAATCCTGGTGAACATGTTCTGTTTGCTCTTGAAAATCGAAAGTAGTGCAAAATACATAAAAACATATGTCCGAATACAAAGTCATGTCGATTTTGTAGAGTTTAACAGTGGTCTAACTTAGACGCTTTTGTACAAATTGTATTATATATATATAATGCTTTCTTAAACTATTCGGAGTTTTAGCGAAATATTCGTCAGCGTTTGAGTGTACGAAAAGAAATAACTGATTAAAAATTTGGATGAAGTTTTACTAAATTTATAATAATTTTTACAAATATTTTATGCATTTTAACATTATTTTCAAAATTATTAATGTTAAAATTATTTTACTAAGTCAAAAAATAAAATTTGCTAAATGCATTTACCATTACAAGTTTATTCGGATACATAGTAATTTTGAGAAATCAGTTATTTCCTTACGTGAGTGTTTTTTAGTAGGAAGGGTATGTGAAGGAAGAGAATTAAACGATAACGATTTGGTATTTGATGTGAACTCGGAGTATTCCATATACAATGATTCATTAAATCGTTATTGCGGATATTGCTTTTTCTTGATAAAACTAAGTTACATCCGTAATTCAAACAACGAAGGGCTATATCACAGTACAATATATGGTTTGTTTGCCTTTCGAAATAACCAACTTAAATGCCGATAAACTTTGTCATTAACAAAAGCAATACAATTTGATCTACATAACAACACAACTTTTGCCGCAAAGTGCGTTACAAAACTTTGTTGCTTTTTTTTTATTGTTAAAGTAATTTGTGGTATAAAAATGTTTATTGCGGTTTATATTTTGAATGAAATGTATAAGAAAGAGATTATACTTAGGCTTTTTTATGATTTAAGAAAAAATGAATAAAAATTGTCCTTTATGATAACTTGGTTAATATTCATTGAAGGAATATTGCAACATTTGTATAGCTTTTTCCATACAATGGATTTTATTACGTGAACAAAAATTTGCACTTTTATATGTTTTACATTCTTGTTTCAAGTGGTCAAAGTAATACTTTTTTCTATTTTCGTTTTTTTTTCTTTTTCATTTCTTAACCTTTTGGTTTTATTTGAATTCTCTTTTCATAAGTTAAGAAGTCAAGTGAAAAAGAAGAGCGTTTCGGATAAGTTTTGCTATTTTTGGAAAATTCGGAATTTTTGATAGATTTTCGAGGAGAATTGAAGTGGATAATCTTGACAAGCAGTTTCATCTCCGAAAGTGTCTGACTGTAAAAAATAAGATATATATTTTTCAATCGCATTTTATTTGTATAAATCTATTTATAATCAAGATATCTTAAAACTTTGATACCTTCAAACAATGTGAAGTTAGTTTATTAGGTCTTTCGGAAACTTTTATAAAACTTGATAACACATTTTGTATAAATAGTTTTCATATGGTATCTTTGGAAAGACCTAATAAAAAGGGAAATAGAGTCTCTTAATTTATTGCTTATAATTTCGATTTTGAAGATTTGAAGCAACATGATAAAAGACTTTTTGCTTGTTTAAGTACAATTATGCAATTCATGAAATGTTTGGTGTATTATTTTCGCATAATTGATTATTTCAGCTATGAATATTTTAGAAATGATTTATATCTGTGTACTATAATTTTGGTCAGGTACATTTTCGTTCAGGTAAAAAACGCCATTGTACTTAATAAATACATACAACATTTAATATTGAGCTTTTGAAATAAAAAATGTTCAATTTAACAAGAAATGGTACAGTACTATATTCTGCAAAGTTACATTATATATAAAACCGACCAAGTTACGACAACTTGATACTTGTCACATACAAAATTGATACTTTTCTTCTGATTTTAACTATCAAGCAAATCAATCAAGAAATTATCATTTTCTTACCACAAATTGTTTAAAACAATTATTTAATTGTATTTGTTTGTTGTTTTCCTTGTTAAGCATTTTGTTTATATTTTATACACAGTCTATACATCTTTATGGGTAAAGGAAGACTTAATTAAGTATTTAATGCGAGAAAAAGAAAAAAAACAGATAAAGCTAATATTTATATACAACGTTGCAATATCTAGGTCGTTTTTCGTGTAGATATTCGCCGTTCCTGAGCGGATTTCGTTGATCGAAAGTTGCTCCGCAGTTAATAGTAATTCGTATTGTAAAGAATCGGGGTCATTCACGCGATGTGCACATTTTGAACTTGGTGTTGGTTTACTCCAGTCATGAAGTCTTCCCGCAGAATTGGCACCACTGTTGCTCCAGCGGCGGTTCTCCTAAAATAATAGAATTTCATATCAGAATTATGCAAAGTATCACGAGATTCATACATTTTTGGTCTTTAATATTAAATTAATCATATTTCCATTCGTATGAAAAAATGTATCACAAAATAAATAACTTTTTGCTGCTGAAATATATTTTAAATATATTTTAGAAACATTAAATATGTATAACTTTAAATATTTATAATTTCTATATTTTAGATTAGATGAACGAATAATTTATAAATCTATTTTTAAAAATAAAAAAACTAACAAGAGTAAGTATTTTAATTGAATTACCACAAAATTTAAAATTGGTTTGAAATTTAAGGTAAACTTACTGCAAATTTAATTGAACAAAATTAACTTCAATTTATTTATAGCATTTTCAATTAGCTGGTTTATGTTGGTGCTGAATTAAATAATCAAATTAAAGTTGTATTTTATTTAGTTCGAGTTTAAACGTTTCTTTTTCTGATGCTGCTAATTTTTAACTAGTTTTTTCGTGAAACATTCTGTAGTTGAAAATTATAGAAATAATACATTTTCAGTTATAATAACTCAAGCAATATAATGTTAAAATGCACTACGAGTACATATGTTTTAGTCCAACAATTTTCAATATAATTAAAGTTCAATTTCGTCAAAGACAGTTTGTCGTGTATAATTTGTTTATTGCTACTTGATAATAAACAGTTAATAATTTAAATTTATACAATACAATGTAACATATACTTTCTGATAGAAACAATTCATTTATTTATAACAATATGTATAAACGTTTTAATAGAAAATTACTTTACTGTGTTTATAATTGGAGGTAGTTCAATAATTTTGCAACATTAACATATTGTTAGTGAAATAATTATTTTATCAAGTTACTTCGGAGATGATTAAATATGTATAAAGTTACGTTGCTACACTTTCTATATGTTAATTTTATTCATTTTAAGAACCAAAAATAAGCATATTTCATTATGAAATAAATTAATTATTTTTAAATCAAGAAATACATAAAATATATTTTCGGCAAAAAGTTATATTTAATATATCTTTACAGATGTTTTAAAAAAATATAGGTAAAAATATATGGAACATATATTTTACATATAACAAAACAAAAACTATCATATTTTCAGTTTTATATATGAGTAAGAATAAATTTTGTTGAATAAACACTGTTTAAATTAAAGCCACATTTCTTTCACAATTAATTACACTATACTTAGAATATCGACAAATTGAACAGTTTTACGGTTGCAATTTGCGATCAAACAAGAGGTCGTTATGTGAATGACAATGCCAACCACCTGCTGTCGGCTGTAAGTGGAACGAAATCCTTGCCTAAGCTTTCGAGGACCACAAGTTCACAACTTTCAATACGACCGAAAATAGCTAAGTTCGAGCTTCAGCTATGGCTCAAACTCGTTTTCTTAAAATTGTCTATTTTTCTTAACTGCAAAACAGTTATCTTGAATTAACATTATTGTCATTCAACATCCTCGCCAACTGTATTTCTTTTCTTTCAATTTGTTTTCATTGCTTACAATAATTATGAAAATATTCATTCTAAGATACTCTTAATGAGCAAATTCGTCAGTTTTGTAAGTCAAAATACAGGACGTGTTAGAGTTGAAATTATGCTTTCATTACATGTTATAAGAGCGACGAAATTCTATTAATTTTCTTGCAAATTAAAAGGAACCTAGTTGAAACGAACATCAAAATTACTTTGATGTAATTTTGCATGATTAAAAAGACGTTCTGTTAGTATGATTACATTTTACTCATGCAATGTTTAGTTTTTTCTAGCAATGTTAACAATTAATGAAACCAGTTTTATCAAATACTATGTAAAGTACACTATAAAAAATTTAATGTAAAAATATAGTATATATTGTATAATATAGTTTTGATAATATTCACTACAATATTACATTGATACTATAATGTTATAGAACGAATATAAAATTAAAGTTGAAATTTAAAAATGTATATGATAACCTTAAAGTAAATATTGAGATGACAGATGACAAAATTTGGCTTAAAATTGTATATTAATGTATACAGTGAGTCGAATTG
>JABFPJ010007310.1:0-10072 GCA_022817425.1 Gryon sp. ZL-2020 | reverse complement strand
TGTGTTAAATGCTTTGAATTTTAAACAAATTGATATATCTGGTGTGTTTTTGTGTGAAATGCTTTGAATTTGACACAAAATAATATGTCTAATGTGTTTTGGTGTTAAATGCTTTGAATTTTACACACATTATTTTGTCTGATGTGTTTTTGTCTTAAATACTATAAACTATACACAATCTTGTGTATAGTTCTCTGATTATTTTTTACAGTGTAACTGTATATATCGAGGACTGGTATAGTGGATAAGGCTATGGACTGTTACCTCGGAGAAGCATCTTACAACTTTATTAATAAAACCTAAATTTTCATGATTAAGTTTAATTAGGAAATGTACACAATGTCAGAAAACTAAAGAAGTGTTTATATATATATATTTTTTATTCATTTATAAAAGTGCAACGTAAGAAAGTCGTAAGCCAACGTTGGTACGATGTAGGGTGAAGATGTAAGAACAACGTCGTTACAGGACGTAGTAGAAACATAGTTAAGAAATGTTGGGTCAACATTAGTTCTTGACGGTAGTTTAACGTCGTGACGTAACGTTGCCAGGTGTTTCATTCCAAGATTTATTTAATGTTTTTCCAATGTAGTTTTGACTCTTAACAACGCTTTTTCAACGTCGTACCGACTAAATATTTCTAGTTGGCGAGTCATTCAGATGACAAGCGTCACTTGTAAATAAAACCTTAACAGTTAATTCAATGATAAAAACCTAACCCGTTTGTTTAATAATAATAATAATAATTATTATTATTATTATTATTATTATTATTATTTGAATATTTTACTTTAAAAAATTTCAAGATATCCTTAAAAAATAAAAAAAAAATTCGTTTATTCTCACTTACTCGATGGAGGCTATACAATGACACAAAATAAACAAACTTTCAATTATTTATTACTGTTTTTTAATGTCAAAAATAGGGACTTGTTTCTGAAAAGATACACGGTAGTCCTGGTAGCACAAAAAACATGTTTTTTTTTGCACTTGGCCAGAGGCACTACCGTATCTCTTGGTGTATATTATAATTAAAGTAGGTCCAAGAACAGATGGAGTCCTTGTGGAACTCCAAATTCAATATTTAATTCTTTCGAAACTTCATTATTATATTTTACTCGTTGTTTTCTACCGATGAAGTATACAATTTAAACCATTCATTAATTGAATACCATATTTACATAACTTATTAATTAAGATGTTTCTGTCAAAGGTTTCGAATGCTCTATAGTGATAAAATGCCTATATATATATTTATCTCTATTATCTATAGATCTTTTCCACTCATGCAAAACTAGTTGTAATGCTGTCTCACAAGAATGTTTATTTTGAAAACCCGACTGCGCTTTAATTATTATATTATTTATGCTCAAATATTTTATTAATTGTTCTTTAACTACAATTTCTATAATGTTTTCGAAAATTGATAAATTATTAATAGGTATAAGATTAACCGCTTTTTTTTGTATTTTTAATTTTTTCTATCGGCGTTACTATTGAAATTTTCAATTCATTTGGTACAGTATTCTCGTCAAATGATAAATTCATTATGAATGTTAATGCCTCTGCAATTATGTCTGATGATTCTTTGATTGCTTTTATTGTAATATTATAATCAGTGTAATTTTTGTTTGGTAATTTTTGTATTATAATTCTAATTTTATTTCCGTCGACTTTTTCGAATTTTTCAAATCTACTAATTGCCCAATTTTCATTATCATCGTAAATTTGACTTTTAGTTTGTTCATTAAAATTTATTTCTTCATTGAGAGACTTAATACGATCAATAAAAAATACAATAAATTTTGTTGCCAGATCACTATTATCGTTACTTTTTGTATCAAAATCGATATCCTTATTAAACAATTCAACATTAAAACCATTTATAAACATTTTCAAAAATTTCCGTTGCTTCTTAGCGATAGTTTTATTACATTCTATTTGGTTGTTGATATATGTTTTCTTTTTATTTTTAATTTCACTAATTACTAAATTTCTTGCTTTTTTAAATTGTTTTCATATGATATTTCTTTTAGTTAAAATTGCTTTTTTATATAAATTATACTATTTTTTATTAGATACCGCAGGCAAGGTAGTGGAGAAACTTTTAAAGCAGAGAATCTTGCTGGACCTGGAAAGTGCTGGCGGCCTTTCCAAGAACTAACATGGTCTTAGGAAGGAACAATCAACCTTGGACGCAGTACGTGAAGTCATCAAGGCAGTGGAAAGAGCTGAAAAATACAACCATTTCTCACGCCGTGTGATCCTTCTTGTTACATTAGATGTGAGAAATGCATTTAATTCTGCAAAGTGGAGTGATATGATTCTTGCATTCGAACTTAAGTTCCACGTTCAACCGTACCTCGGTTATACGGATGGATGAATCATATCTGAGGGACAGAAGTCTTGTGTACGAAACAGCAGCAGGACAACGGTTGATCACCATCACATCTGGCGCCGCACAAGGCTCTGTCCTTGGCCCAGAATTCTCGAATGCTGCCTATGAATACTATGGTTATGACCTATGGCTACATAATGAGAACGAAAATGCCAGAGGAAACCATCCTCGTAGGTTATGCTGACGACATAGCAGCAATGATAGCCGGAAGAAATATCCACCAGGCTCAGCAGAAGTTGCACATCGTCATGCGTGATATATGCGCCTGGATGAGTAATCACGGCCTATCGCTCGCACTGAGTAAGACGGATATAGTGGTACTCACGAAGAAGCGCAACGAAACCATCATCTTGCTGCAAATAGGAAAGACCATCATCCAATCGAAGCCAACCGCGAAGTATCTCGGTATCATTATTGATTTCAAAATAAGCTTCACAGAACACATCCGACAGACCGCCAAGAAAGCCGAGCACAGCGTCACAGCACTAAGCCGACTGATGGCCAATGTGAGAGGACCCAGATCAAGCAGACGCAGACTCCTTTTATCCATGGTCCGATCCGTACTTCTGTATGGTGCGGAAGTATGGACTCAAGCCATGACGGTTTCGGAACCATCGGTACTGGTAGTAGCGGGATTTATACCAGTCTCCCTCCTTGCTACGGAGAGACAAATAATGATAATAATAATAATAATAATGATAGTAATTTTTTTGAGAAAGGCGGAAAAATCTTCTAAAAAGACACCTGAGAGGGTTCGCACTCTCAGGTAGTGTGAGATTTCTACTAACTAGAAAACCGCCTCCCTTTTTTCTACCCATATGATCCGGAATCCGCCTGTTGCCTAACTGCACTTCAAAGGCTTTTTTCCTTAGCCGCCCAGGCTGCCGTCGTTTTACTTTTCATCAAGATCTTTTTTCTTTAACATCAGTATATTCCGAGAATGATTACAAATTCTATTCAATTTGCTCCCTATCATCTTGTTAACCATGGCGCTAGTTGACACTATTCCAACGTGTGATTCAAGATTTCTCCGTTCCGAATCCCATTTGTGGCACCAAAAGAAAGGATGTTCTGCGCTATCTATTTTCTCTGGACAGTATATACAGGTCGGAGATAGTGCTTTTCCAATTTTGAACAAGTAGTTCCGGAAATATCCGTGACCAGTCAGTAATTGCGTGACGTAATAATCAACCTCTCCATGCAGTCTATTTATTCAGGGTCGGATGTCGGGAATAAGTTTTGCCGTCCAACGGCCTCTTCTGCCTTTTTCCTACTCCTCTTGCCAGATTTCTAAAGTACAGTTCCGCTCTTGTTCTTTTATTTCATCTAGATGTTCTTCCTCGCTTATTCTGTCCAAGATTCTCTGATGTTCGAAGGCCAGTAAATCAATCGGTATAACTCCGGCAATCAGTAGAATAGCTGGTTCTGATACAGTACGATATGCTGACGCAATGCGCAGTGCAGCTCGTCGTTGTACATGAGCTAATCTCTTCCGGTATACCTCTCGTGAGAGTGCTTTTGCCCAGATTCCTGCTCCATACAGAAGTACTGAGTTAACGGCTGTCATCAAAACTCGACGCTTACTTGCTTTTGGTCCCCTGGTGTTAGCCATCAGTTTATTAAGCGATGTAACTCCTCGAGCCGCTTTATCGGCGGCTCGTCGGATTTGCTCTCCAAAGTTAAGCCTCGTATCTATCATAAGGCCTAATTACAGCTGGTTTAGTTAATAAGATATCATTAATCTGCATGTTTATCAGAGTGTTGATGCGCTTCTTGGTAAGGATCACGATTTCCGTCTTAGTAACTGCAAGCGAAAGATCACGTGATTCCATCCATGCACCAATGGAGTTCATCGACATGTCTAGTTGGAACTGCGCCTCGTCCATGTTTCGAGCAGATATCAAAACTGCTACGTCGTCAGCATATCCGACTAAGCGGACATCATTTGGCATCTCCATTCGCAATAGTCCGTGACATAGTACATGACATTCCACAAGTTCGGTCCTAAGATTAAACCTTGTGAGGCCCCTGCTGTCACTTCTTTTTTACGCTTTCCTTGTGTTGTCTCATATAGAAGCGCTCGATCTTTTAGATATGATTCCATTATCCGTAAAAGATAATTTTACGGTACTTTGGAACCTGGAAATCCTGTTCTGATGCAGGGGTTGTGGGGGGGGGGGTCGTGAGGAGGTCATAATAAAAAATCAATTTATTTTTATATAATTTATGTATGTATTTATCCTACTAATGTATAAAAATGAATCTATGTTTGTATGTTTGTTTGTTTATTTGTTTGTTTGTTGGTTTGTTCGGACATCACGCTAAATCTACCGGTTCGATTTCATTCCAATTTGGACAGTAGGTAGTTGTGATAATGCAGATTGCCGTAGGCTATATTAGATTGCATTAAAAAATTTTTTTTTCAATTTTGGCCCTCCCGGAGCTTGAAAATTGAAGTTGAAATAAACCTATATTTCTACATCATGTGATATAAATGTTAAGTCCCTGCGTAACGCCGTTGTTTTGATATTATTATTACTTTTTTTTCATTATTTGATAACATACATAATTCTTAATACATTAATAAATCCATACTAAATATAAAATTGAAAATATGTTTGTATTCTTGTTTGTATGTCATTACGTAAAATCTACCGGTCCAGTTTAAACCTAATTTTGAGGGAATATGGTCCTAGGCCACAAAAGTGTCGTGGTTCTTATATTTTTGCAGTATATATATTTGATGTTTAGAAACAATAATTTTTATGTAATAGCTTCATCACTTCGTAGGAGGGGGTTGTTGTATAATTCCGATTATAATAATATAATTATTATAATTAGATTATTAAATTATTATTCTCAATTTAATACACTTAAACTAAATATTTATCGCAATACTAAATTGAAAAGTGTAGCCAATATTGGTGAAAAATAAGAAAACACTAGTTTAAGCCCCGGCTTCGACCGGGCGAAATCCTGTCATCCCTTCCATATGATCGTGTATGACTTCTGACTAAATCCCTAGTTCCATTCGCGATATTTCTATGGACCCTTTATGGTCTCCCTATGGACGCCCTATGAACCCCTGATATTTCTTCTATAATCTGCCTATGAGTTGAAAACCCCCTGAAAACCCCCTGACAACATCCTGACAACCCCCTACAACCTCCTGACAACCCCCTGGCAACTCCTTGACAACCCCCTGACAACTCCCCGACAACCCATTGACAACCCCTTGACAACCCCTTGATAACCCCTCGACAACCTCCTCACAACCTCCTCACAACCTCCTCACAACCGCCTAAGGGAGGGGGTCCAAAAACGGGAAAAATTTTTTTTTTTTTCAAAAACTACTTCATATATTGCAATTTTACATAGCCTACGGCACTTCAGAGGAGTTCAGCTAGTTGCTCTCAACATTTGAACAATATCGGTTCAGTAGATTTTGAGTGATGCGCCACTGAAGGAATTAACTGATTAATAATAATTACTATGAATCTGGTTAAATCTGTGACGGTAATGTCCTTTTCGTGATAATTGATAGATTTTGACTAAAATTTGCCAAATTTTGATGAATTTTTACTAAGTCGCATAGTAAATATTATGTGAATGTAAATTTCACGCCTTGATAGTTTAAGTAACATAACAAGCCTTCAAACGACAGTCGGGCGAATAGCTGCGACGTTATAGTGTGACGGCTTATTAAGAAACAGCGCAGGTCCCAGTAAACGAGATATTTTTGAACCGTATTAAGAAAAGTCGTAAAACCGTATAGAAGTGCAAAATCGAATTAAAATGTATTCCATCATTAGAAATTTGAATAAGTTTTAACAAGTTTCGCTTAGAAATTTATAGAAATAAAGTGTTATCCAAAATTTTTTAATACGATTTTGTGTTTCTATTCAGTTTTGCAATTTTTCTCAATACGGTTCAAAAATATCTCGTTTACTGGGGTACCGAGTTCGAAACTCGGAGAGGGATTTTTTTTATAATGCTAAAATTATTTTACTAAGTCAAAAAGTAAAATTTATTAAATGCAATTACCGTCACAAGTTTACTCGGATACATAGTAATTTTTAATGAGTTATTTTCTTCCGTGTCGAACAAACAAATAAACTAACAAACAAATAAACAAACAAACACACTTTCATATTTATATTATTTATAATATAATTAATTAATAGTAATTCTGATTTAAGTGACATAATTAATAAAATTTAATATGTCAAAATTTCGCACTGATTTGATATTGGAACTTGTATAACCTATATGCAGGCAAGTTCAGAATGAGCTTTGTTTTTTAAGAATGGATTGTTTGAATTATAATGTATACTTAAATTTAACTAAAAATACTATGTTTTATAAGTTATTAATTTTTCAAATTAAATAATTGAAATAAATTTTGAATTCTTGTTGCAGTGAAAAATGAGTGATTAATACATCGATATGCGTGAGCATTTCTGGTGAGCAAGACTAAGTTCAGAGTGAGCTTTACTTTTTAAAAATGAATTTTTCAGTGTGTAGAATAAGTGATCGATATATTATCGATGTGCTTGAACATATTTATGGTCATCGAGACTAAATTCAGTGTGAGCTTTCCCGTACGGACAAAAATATAAGTCAAAATATATGTCAAAATATACAACTTTTTGCCGCGAAATATATTTGAAAAAAATATATTTCAAATATATTTTTTATATGTAAATATATTTTTGCATATATTCTACAAATATATTTTTACTTATATTTTTACAAATATATTTCAGAAATATATGTGAAAAATGATAGGAATTTACGAAAAAATGAAAAAAATTTTTATTGCCTATTTTAATACTTCGAAGTATCCTCTTTCATGTGGAAAACTTGTCTTTTGAAAATTATGTTATAAACATTAAGTTCGTAAGGTTTTTAGCGGAGCGCGTAAACCTTAAAAGCCCGCAAGTAAAACTTTAAACGTGATTGTCTCGGATATTCGTTTTTTGGATTTTTCTGACTTTAAAATGTTCCTGGTACCATAATTTTTGATCGATTCCCGTTTTCTTTTTTTCAGTATGTTCAGAAAAGTGTAGAGAATAATTCGTTCAAAGAGATTTTTCGATTTTTCAATTAAATAAAATTTTATGAAATAGAAAATATTATGAATCAACAAAAACACCGATTTTTTCACTTTTTTGAGCTATTTGACAGGAAAATAGAGATTTTTTTTCGTACATTCTATTAAAAAATCTTTTTGACAGATTTATGCCGCACATATACACCTACAATTGAAAATTAAAAAATAGCAAATCGGTAAAAAATTGTGGTACTAGGAGCATTTTGAAAATAGCTCTTTTTACGATAGTTATTAACAATTAAACAAAAAACAATAACAATTTTTATATTTTGGTCATCATTCTTTAATATATCATCCTTAAAGATGAAAATACAAAAAGATTCATTTCAATTAATTCATTTTTATAGATTTTATCCATTTCACTGGGACGTCCCCTTAAATTAAAACCATAATTTCATTTTCTTATATTTTTGTATTAAAAGCTTTGTGAAATAATCTAAAATAATTAATATATTTATATTAATATTGAAAGTATTCATCAAATTACATAATGTGATTGACATATTTTTTATTTAAGATAATGATAAGCTTCACAAATTTCTTCAGGTGATATTTCTTAAGGTGAGAGCTAAAGAAAAAAATATCAACAAAATAATAAAAACAATTAATAATGACTATTTGGAATTTAGTCAAAGAATGTAGACACTTATAAATTCAATAATCTAAGAAAATACAATTTCTTATGTTTATTAGTCTCTTCAAGAATTTAATTCATCCCCTGTCAAAAGGCAACCTCATACACGTCCATGTAAAACAACTTACATACAATAAGTATTCCAATATAAGTGCATCCTGTTTGAAAATCTATATAAGATAGGAAAGTATCATTTGCATACTACATTAATTGAAATTCAAGTTTACTTTCATGACATTACTTTCATAAGAATACTTATAATCATCTCCTTTAATAAGAAGATTCAGCAAATCGATAATGACATAATTGAATATTAAAATACATATTTCAAAGTGTTAAATATATTCAACAAATAAGTAGTTTTCTGTCAGTCGTAGTAGTAATATGCCAAGACATTGAACTTTTTGATACAATTTTGTCGCAGTTATTAAATAAGCACCGTATAAATAACAGTGCAATGTGGCCCGTTTTCAAGTCTATCTCTGCATTATTAAAATGCAATCTGAGATTTTAATCACTACTGGTTCTAGATATTGTTTGTATAATAGATTGTACGTGTGAATCAAATTTCTTTAAATCATACATAGCAAGGCTTATTCTATTTATTCAGAAATGGAAAGTGATTTTCGAAAAGCGAATCTACAGCTATTAAATCAAACAAGCGTAAATCGTTAGTCATTCAAAAAGAGTTCAGTAATTCGTTAACATATTTCTAATACAAAACTAACGGATTTTAAACATTACCGCAATAATTAGTTATTGTGCATTTTTTCAATTCATTGAAAGTACCTGGTATACTTTTCAGATTAATTAAAAAGGAGTGAGATCTAACGATTTATTTGTCTTTTATTAATGCAAAAAAGTGAATGTAAAAGTGATACGTGCGATAAAAAATAGATAGGAGGAATAGGAGAATTTTCATTTCTAAAATATGGAAACACTGCTGAATAATATTAATTAATTTATAATATTATTTATAAGAATATTAATTATTTATTATTTACTTTAACGAATAAATGTTATGCTATTTAAGATTTTAAGTTCTTTTAGTACAGCTTTTTTTTCATTAATTATATGTTCTTACTTTATAATATCTGCACACAAAATTACGAGATTCATCAGTATGGTACATTTTAAAGCAGATGCAAAATTATGTTGTCTGAACTAATTATAAAAGATTATCAATAAATTGATAAATAATTATACATTGTGGACTGAAAATCTTAAATTTCGATATCCACTTTAGCAAATTGTTGTACAAATATAAGTTCCCGTAATTATTTACCTTTGAAATAATAATTTGAAAGCAACTATATAATGCAGTTTTGATGAAGTAATAGTAAAAAATTGCATTCTTCTATTTTCTTAGTAAGTAGAAATAAACACTCAGAATCCATTTTGGTTATAAAAACTAAAATTTGGTTACCACAAACAAATTATTTGGTAAATATATAACCAACCAAATTTTTAGTTAACACAACAAAAAGATTTAGTTACTTTTATTTGTTCAAACCAATTAACAAAATTGTGATATCAACAAATTTATTTAATTGTATCAAAATAATTATTTAATTGTACTTACAAAATATTTTGTTTCTGTCAACAAAATTTTTTATTTCTTTTTTTACATGAAAAATAAAAAAAATCTTTTCAAAATATCAAGTACTTATTTTTTGTCAAATTATTTTAATTACTCTTTATAATAACATTCCGTATTATTATTTCTTTTTATTATTGAAGTTTAAAAAACTTTCATTGGCGAAAATCGATCCCTTGTTTTCCAGGTGGTAGTCTGCTATCTTCCACATTAAGCTAAGGTATCATTTGAAATGAAATGCGTATTGGGAAACACACTTATCATTTTATTTAATTATAATAGGATATTATTTATTCAATAATTATTAATAAAATTATATTAATTAATTAA
>JABFPJ010007309.1:0-10073 GCA_022817425.1 Gryon sp. ZL-2020 | reverse complement strand
AAATAATTCTCTAATTCATCTGAAATAAAATTAATGTAAGATATTAACCATTAAGTAAGTTTAAGATTTGAAGAATATGTAAAATGTCTAATATTCAATATTGTAAACTTAAATCTTGAACTGTTGATTATATGATCTAAAGCTTGATCAGAATTACGATTCATTTTAAATAACACTTTAATACGACAAATTAGAGCTAAGCTACACTTGACCAAAATATCATTCCTACGTAATCGCCTCGGACATTACACCGGCTTAATAACAACAATTATCACGACTGTAACATTATGATATTCGTTCCACGTAACAACCTTCGAGCTTCACAATGGAATATAAATGAACATGCACAAAAAACACTCACACACATGAATACTTTTATCTTACATACACACACATACACACACAAAGCAAATAGCAGCGGTCGATCCGGGGATAAAGATCCGAATCAATGATTAACAAAAGACGAAGCGCATAATGCGACGAAATCCGCCAACGGTGACTTTATTAAATCTATGCAAATGCGTGAATCCTCATGCATCGCGTAGCACGCACTCGCATTATAAGTCGCACACGCGCAATCAAAATAAAAATCGCCCGGCACGATAATAACGACAACAAAAAATATCAAAATCCCAACCCTAGATAATTCGACGCCGAGGTAAAACTTTTCAGTAGCAAACCCGATGGCACGCAAAAATTTCGCCGACGCATTATGCTAAACAAGCGAAAATGGCTTTTTAAACGGAACGTCTATATTCATGTGAAATCAAGTATGCCTCGTCAAATTAAACGCAATTTCCAATCGCAAATGCGGCATGCATAACTAATGTTCTTATACCGATGAAAGTTCACTTTTTAATCCCGCTTTTTTTGTGCTACTTTTCTTTTGACAAAATAAACATTAATGGAACAAAAGTTAATCAATGTTTCATTAGAATCTTTAGTTCTAATCATTTATTTATGAACTAATATCTAAATCACGAAATTAAATTATTATTTCTGAAAAAAAAATTAAATTAAGACTATTTAACTTTTTTTTGTTTTTAAATTTTAATTTTATTAAATTAACAAATTAAATTATATATAAAAAAGTTAAGAAATATAAACATAAAAAAAATATATGAAAAAAGTTAAGAAAAAAATACAAAGAAACAATTTTATATTCTATATATAGCCATATTGTCGCAATTTATAAATAAACTATATATATTTTTTATATATTATATATAATTGTTGTTGAGCATATTTTCGTCCTTGAGGACTTGTAGAAATGTTAAGTAAAAACGAATTTATTTGCTGAGTCATTTACAGTATTTTCTCTCACACTTCGCACGAACGAAATTTTGACACTGTCGAAGTTTTTTCCCAGCACGTTCGTTCATAGTTGACTCTTAAAAAATGCGCACCAATACGCCGATCACATTCTAATTACGATTTTTGCGTGCATAATGTAATCGCAAGTTGAGGCCCGTGAGAAATTAACTTACTTTAACTAACTTGCTTTGCGCTTGAACTAAACAAAATTATTTTCAATATATTAACAATATATATATATATCAATATATTATTATATCGTGAATATATTATTTTATATTTAATATATTAATAATATATTAACAATACATACATAATATATTAACATTATATTCATAGTCTATGTTTTCAAATGATTAGAAAAGAAAATAAAAATATATTACTATAACTGAATAGCATTTTTTTATAAAAAATATATTAAAAATCATTGTTTATCTTTTTAAAAAATAATTAAACTTAAAAAAAATGTGTCTAAAAAAATGTTGTCATATAAGTGAATGAAGTAAAATGTTTGATATTTTTTGTTGCAGGATCCGTGTTCCGTAAGTATACGTATGGATTTGACAAAAAGTGCGGAACAAAATGCAAATATCTGCAAAAGACAGACATGTAGGCAGACGAATTTACGTGAATTCTAAATATACTGATTTACATGCGTCCGTTTGTTTCATGTTCGCTTCACTCTGGATTGCCGGACGTGTCTCTCCACGCTCACCGCCATCTTCAGGGCGTAAGTATTCTCGATTTCATTGCACGATATTTCGCGTTTGTTTACACGTTCGAGCTCATAATAGATTATTCTCGGTGTCAGATCGGACGATAAACACGATTTTTCATTCCTGCACAACTCTGAAATATGCGCGCGCGACTTTATTCATATTCGAGGCGTCGTTTTGCGCCAGGTGCGATCAAAATTTATAGCGCGCCCTTTAATGGCACTACGTGTCCGATTCAATGAAGATTCGGATTCGTCATAATACGCGTTAATTTGTCCACATGAATTTATAATCAAATATAAGTCAAACCCAATGTATCAATCATTTCAAAGTTCATTCAACTTCAAAAGATTATTGTAAACCAATTTTATTTATAAAGTAATTATAAATAAACAATTAATAATAAATGAATTTTGTGAAGATTTGCGTATTCAAAATAGGAAGAAAAAGTTTGATGCAAAAAAAAAGAAGTTCGATTATCAGATTTTCTCGCGATGCAAAAATATGTGGTCGATGCAAAACTAGTAAAGAGATAACTGACGTCTTTATATAGTTGGAAAGTGAACGGCGCCCTGGTCCCTGTAGGGGTTCCAGACTTCGGCGGAGACATCGGCACCACGGGCGGCCATTGTCTCAGCCTGGGCCCCGGTTCCGGACGTTTAACAAAACGAACGAATCTGACGCGCATGTGGGGGTCGCAGCACCCCCGTTGTGGTTCTCAAAATTAATAATAAGTGATTTTTGAATTCCCTTACGGGATAAAATCCCAATGCATCGCCACGGGACTGATTTTATTAGGTGGCTCCAACTTTGTTCCATTCCAATCACCAGAAGTCAATTCGTCAGTTAATATCAATTAAATTCGATTGAATTATTGACAACGTTTCTTTTTATTTATAATTTAATCATTTTTTCAATCAAATATTACCCAAGTAAAAATTTTAATCGGGCTAAAATATGGTTTTTGTATGGCAAATATGCCAACTAATGTGGTTCCATGCGTTACACCAATGTAACGCATGGTTTTGATATGGCCTTAATAAGGGAATGAAAAAATTATTGTAAATTTTTTTAATAATATGACCCCATGATAGGGATTTGATAGGGCATACCTTATTAGGCCCCTGTCATGGTCCCAAAGTGTCAGCCAAATCATGGTAGCCATACCAGGCCCTTATCGGGTCTTTATATGGCATGCCACGTTTGTGCATAAAATGACATTACTTATCAAGGCCATTTCAAAACCATTTTTATTAAATTTCTACTAAGGTACTTTTGTTACTTTTGAATGGTCCATATCGGGCCATTATATGGCATGCCACATTTGTACCATAAAATGGCGTTATCAAGGCCATTTCAAAACCTATTTTTATTACATTTCGACCAAGGTACTTTTGTTACTTTTGAATGGTTCATATCGGGCCATTATATGGCATGCCACATTTGTACCATAAAGTGGCATTATCAAGGCCATTTCAAAACCTATTCTTATTAATTTTCTACTAAAGTACTTTCGTTACTTTTGAATATTTATTTATAAATTCTTGAATCTTATGTGAATCAATTTTTGGTTTACATTTTTGGGTCAAAGGTGAAGCCAACGAGCAATCGCAACACCAATTTCCGGTATCGGTTACATTGTACACGAAAAGCTATCAAGATGGTAGGCGCACCTGCGCCGCCGCGCGATGTTGAGCGCGGAAGATCTTCGGCGGCAGATAGAATCAGCCCTTAAACATCCGCCATTAAATTAAATTGTGTATATTTCCCTTCATAATTACTCGGATTATACGCATTATGCAAATGTGTATGTTAATACGCGGCGCATTGGCCGCGTGCACGGATTACAGCTATTTCAGTTATAGCGTCATACATTTTGCATCGCGAATTTTACTTTTTTTTCAATATTACTAATCAATGATCAGTCTAAGATGAAACATCGTTTTTTTTTCTTTTTTCAACATTTCAACTTCAACAAACATAATTCATAATTTCTAAAGTTAAATCTAAAAATGTTTCAAAAAATAATAAAAATTACTTTTGAAAGTTGAAATTTTTATAAAAGTTTAATGCTTAAAATATATTTTGAGAAAAAAGGAAAATGAATATTTGCTTTAGTTACTTTATGCTGTTCTTATATCAAACTTGATAGACTTTGATTAAACGAAAGATGTAATAAGTGTAATTAAAACATATTTATCGTATTATTCTTATTGAAACATAATTAAATTGAATATAATCTTAATTAAACAGCTTTGCTGTAATTACTATATTTCAGGAGTACAAAATGTGAAAAGTTATACAATACGTACATATAATAAATGTAAATTTATACGTCGAACGAAATGAGCTCCCATATAATTAATCATTCGTTTATGGCATTTTAATAAGAATTCAAAGTGCAACGTGTTTTCATTTTTATGGGAAAGCGATGGAATTCCTGCCAAGTGATATTATCATTACAAATTACTATATAAGTTGTCCATCTGGAGTGGGTTGAGGGAATATATCCACTTTGTCCGATCTTAACAGTGACGCTTAGTAGACGTAAAACTTGTTAACATTGTAGCGTTTACGATACACTTTTTTTTACTAAAAAAAACACATTAATGGAATGTAATAAACATTAGTTATGAAATTTCCGTGCATTTTTAATTATCTTCAAACTGCTTTAATAATTACGCAAAACATTTTTTATTTCTCTTTGTTTGTTTAATAAAATGAAATTAACATTTAAGAAACGAAAGGTTCATGTTGAATAAAAAAAATACCAAATGCTAAATCAGCAGCTGAAAATACTTTAAACAGTAATTGAAAGGTAAAAATTGGGGAATTATTTTCCGTGAGGTGTGGCGCAATGTAGCGAGCAATTAAAAGTGCACAGTAAGGACATTTACGTCGGCGTTAACTGGCCGTTAAGACGCTGCAACCACCTAACGACGGGAGGCTGTAATTGGCCGACACATTGGATCCACGGCTCGTAAAAAGCCCAGCGGGCTGCCAATAGTTTTTCCGTCATAGGTTCTGTGACGACTTTATCGGCCATTACGGACGCCTTTCATGCCTCCTTTTGCACCAAATTAAATCCACCTACTTTATATACTTACTTTCAAAATAATATCAAACAATCACCCAATTATTTTAATGAATAATTGAACATATTTCGTACAAAATTGGCAAATTATTGCTTCTGTTATTGCATTGAATTTTTTGAATGATTTATTAATATATGTAAAATACATCGAAATGGTTTAATAAGGTAAAATTGTCGAAGCCATTAAAACTTGATTACGTGTCAAATTTATTCCACATAATTTGTTTGAGCAGTTTCGAAAATTAAACTGATATAATTTGGTTATACATTCGTGAAATATTGGCGGTTAAAGGTTTTGGATAATACGAGAATACCAAATGGAAAACGTTAATTTAGAAAAGTAATTCGGGCAATTTGTAATATCATGAAATTCGCTTGTTGCAACGGCATTTTGTCAATTATTTTGTGCTCTTTTCTTTTTGCTCGTGCGCCAAACAAGCCCATTCTGTGGTATCGGGCTAAATTACTTCAATCGACCTCAACAGGGCGAGAGGATCATTTGCCGGTCCGAATAACGTGGTCCACTCGATAATTACCTTGGTAACGAAGCTCATACACGATCCCCGGCACACGTACACAAACTCACAAAAGACGCAATTGAACCGACTGACAAGGCAAACACCTAAAGCCAAATATATCCCCGGGATTTGATTAAAATTTTCGTTTAATAGAAGCCAAGGCTTCTTTTCCGAATCTTATTCTTATTTAATGTGATATTTCTTAAACCTTTTAGTCAATATATATTTCTTTTAAGATTTTGATAATATTAGTCTTTTTTATTATTTTTTTTTAACCAGCCAGAATCACGAAAATAGTTACTTTTATGATATACTTATTTCCCTATGATATAATTATGACATACTTATGACATACTTATGACATCCCTATAATATCCCTAAAACATCTCAATGACGTCCCTATCACATCCCTAAGACACCCTTTGACATCTCTGTGACATCCTTATGACATCCATATGACATGCTTATAACATCTTCATAACATTCTAATGACATCCCTGTGACATCTCTATGACATCCTTATGAAATCCATATGACATCCATATAATATCCATGTGATATCCATATGACATTCATATAACATCCATATGACATCCTTATGACATCCTTATGAGATCTATTTGACATCCTTATGACATCTATATGATGTCACCTTACGACATCCCAATTTTTGGAATATGCTCAAAATATATATCCCATGACATTCAGCGTCTTTGATGAGGTAATAGACAGACGAAGAGACAAACGGACAGAGAACACTGAATTGTATAATATTAGTAAGATTTCAATATGGATATTTTCCATAAATAACAGATTTTATTATGTCGTAAAGTAAATATTATACCCGCAGAGCAGAATTAATATAAAAATTTATGTTTAAAATTGAAAATTTACTGAATTATCAGTAATACAGGGACAGATGTAAAAATTTGCGAAAAAAAACTAAAAAATTTAATGAAATATTTGTAAATGCTTATGAACAATTCGTGAAAACGCAATAATTTTTAATGAAAAGTTCAGTAATTTTTCGCTAAATTTTGCATCTGTCGTTGTATTATTAACAGTTCAGTAAATGTTCAGTTTTAAACATAATTTTTTATTAATTCTGCTCTGCGTGTATCTTTTTTAACATTTTTTGAAAATTTCAACTTTACAATTTAAGATGATCATTTGAATCAAAGCTGCTCATCATTCTTTTCATCAAAACAAAGATTCATTTTCGAAAATGTTGAAGCAAAGTCAAGAAAATAGACAATGTGATAAAACATAGCAATTGAGCAGTTAAAAGATATAGGAGAAGACAAAAAGGGAGGGCGTTTCAAGCGAGTGGCGTATCTCAAGATCTATTTGAATAATAACGTGTACGACAACATGTCAAATTATACAGAACCCGCGACACACGTACGGTCATCGTATATATATATATATATATATACTATATATGAAAAGTTGAGTCTCGCGTGCGCGAATGCGTGTGTCGCTCGTCGTTTGCTCCCGTGTCGGTATCGGTCGACATGTGTTCGCGGTGGCGTCGGCAACGACGTTACACAGTTTTATAATTGCCCCCGATATCGCTCGTACGCGCGCATATATCTATATACATGCACTCCGCAAAACGCATAAAAGATATTGGCCCCCGAAAATATACGGCCAATTTTAAACCCGTTTTCATCCAATTAAACCCACGTTTCCTGTCCAAGATTTTTGCGGTCGCACGCGCCCAAAGAAATAACAATTTGCGGTATGTTGATTAACATTTATCGACACATTTTCATTCGTCATCTTCATTTTGATTCAAAAAAGCAACAAAAATGGTTATTTTGACAGCAATATGATTAGTTATTATAATTAGAGCGTGATATGGGTATTTTAATCTTTCGCCAAAAAATGATAATGAATATCATTCTCGCGTTTCTTTAACCAAATGCAAAACTTATTCCGCACTTCCCGAACGGTGACAGTGAAATTGTAGGTCCCATTTGATCATGACGGATTGCTCGTCAGATATACTGACTCGTAGAAATTACACCCGGAGTCCACGCCCGCTGTTCTCCCTCAAACACAGTTCTATGTGTAACTTAATTACTGTATTTATTTGGACACACATTTTATACACTCGTGCGATGCAACTTTGTATGTTGCTGCGCATAAATAATAGCCATTTTGGGGAGTAATATAAAAATTGCAAATTTGAATATTATTCCCAAAAATTGCAGAAAAATGTTACGTAAAAGAATTGCAGAAAAAAGTTTGAAATTCGTACTATTTTTGTCTCTGTTTTTAAGTTCTAAAAGAAAAGTCTGAAATATTTAAATTTAGTATTATTTTACGAGTTGAAAGTATGAATGTAAGTTGAATTAAAGTCTTATTGTTAAATATAACCTAATTAAGTCAGTAATAATTTGTTAATTAAAGTAACTTTTTCAACATTAAATAAATCATTTATTAGTAGAAGAGACATAAACAAATAATGTGTTATTACATATTGTCTTGAAATTCATTAGTATTTATACTCTCGTTGTTTTGAAAAAGAATAAATAATTCTGATTTTTAATTTGATTTTTTGCCACAATTAAACATTTTTTTATCTTTTAATGTATAATGTTGTAAAGTCATAATTTCATTAATTGCAATGTTTAACATATAATCAAGGAAATCATTAATATAAAAAAATCTGAAAAGGACTGAATCTTACGAATTTCAGTATTAAAGATATATTTCGACTCATGAATCAAACAGTATTACGTCCTAAACATGTCTTAGTCTTATAATCAGTTATGAATATTTATGAGAATTAATATTTTGGTCAAACAATTTTATAATTCAGATTTAATCGCATTTTTATTATGAATTTCAGAATCCAAAATCTTAATTTCATAACAATGAACCTTTTTTTAATTTCATTGTTATGCAATCTCCAAATTTTTTTATTATCTTAATGTAATTATAATCATTCTAAATGAAACCTGAAAAACATTGAAATTTAATAACAAAAAGACATATCAATAATAACAATTAATTAATAACAATACATGACACTAAAAAACGCCTAAAATTAAGACACATTTTTATTATGAATTTCGAAACCCCAATCCTCAAATCCATACTTATAAAATCTCCTACACTACAAAAACAAGTGTCTCATTTTGAGACATTTTTGTTGATTGAGACGCGAAAAGCGTCTTAAAATTGAATAAATAAGACATTTTTGGTGTCTTAATCATCAAAAATGTCTCATAAAATGAGACATTTGTTTTTGTAGTGTAGGAGGTTTCTTAACCGCTTTCATAACAGTAAACTTTTTTTTAACTTCATTTTGACATAATGTTCAATTTTTTTATTTTCTTAATTATCATTTCTTAATCATTTTAAATGAAACTTGAAAAACATTGAAACTTAATAACAAAAAGACACATCAAATGAGATTAAACGGGGTCTTAAATTCAGACACCTTCAGCACTGGTCCCCTTAATTTATCGAAAAATCTCGCAATGTCCTCATCCCAAGAACGTGATTAAGTGCATAAAACACGAGTCGTTTTCTGCATTTTGCGCGCAACGGCTCTCGTTTTCTAATTAATATAACATCATAGATCATATCGCGGCGCATATTTATGCGGCCTCAGCACAATTAAAGCTCGCCCGGTGAAATATCGTGCAAAGTCTGATGGCACCGAGAGTTGCTTAATCTCATTACGGGGCGCGCTTATTAAGCGCTCGGTAGATACAAAGCGAGAAATTTGTACCTGCGCCGCGCGTTACTTAGTCCTCTGTTATTAGCAGTAATAAGAGTCACACGTAACAACATCTAACTTTGAATTTCATTTGTTTCATGCGCGGTTTCGCCTCCGCCTGGCTAATTCACGTATCACAAACCCAGTATGTAAGTAAACTTTATTCACTGTCAATGTTACAGCATTATTTACGGTATCTGAAATTGCATGTAACTTCTTTTTTTTTACAACTTTGATAATTATTTTAATTATTATAATTATGAGATTATGTTTAATTAAGGTAAGACTTTTTTTTACAACTCTTTTAATTAGAGTTGACAAATATGCAGTATTATTGTTCATTATTTTAGTTTCTGATTTTTAGTACGCTGAAATATAATGAGTGATTTTGAAATTAATACTTACAATGTTGATTTTTTATTTATTTGGAAAAAATGTTAGAATCTTGTATTTTTGAGAAAATTACTATAAAATATAATAAAAATTATTATATTGTGTTGTATATTTTGTTTTACACATAATAGTAAATTTTATAATAATTTGTTACAATTTTTATTATATTTTGTAGCATTTTTTTAAATATGGTCCACACATAAATAAAAATTCTATTTTTCTTGACTTAAAAAATGTTTGCGAGTGTCGAGAGAATTGAACCCGAGACTCAAAGTTGGTAGTCCACTACCTTGTCCACTCGACTA
>JABFPJ010007308.1:0-10075 GCA_022817425.1 Gryon sp. ZL-2020 | reverse complement strand
AAAAAAAAAAAAAAAAAAAAAAAAAAAAAAAAAAAAAAAAAAAAAAAAATTTTCTCTAAAAAGTGACCCAAGTGACCCTACCAAGTTGCAAAGTTGTGTCTCAAGTTGGATCGACCGACAATCTCTCCGGCTGATGTTCAGTTGGAAGTACTGATCTCGGCATTTGAGTTGACTTGCCAGATCTAACTCTTCCAGCTCAAAGTCAGCTGGACGTTGCATCGAGTTTTGTGAAAAGCAACATCAAAAAGAGGAACAAGTTTGGATGTGTATTTTATGGGATTATTCAAAATAGCTGGATTAAAAAAAAAAAAAAAGAAATGACAGAGAGGAACTTCGTAAGGTTCAAGTGGAGAAGTAGTCTCTGCACTTTGCCTAATTCAAAAGTGAGATTCAACTCCTCCAACTTATTCCCGAAGTTTCAAATCAACGGCTGTTAAAAAAACGTGGAAAAATGAAAAAAAGAAGAAAAAAAAAGTTATTTTGTGGAATTTTTAAGTTTAACTGAGATGGTATCGAGTGTGTGTTGATGTACTTATCTAGTCGATTAGAGATTGTGCATTATTAACGCATTATTGATTGTGTACTTTGGAATCTTGATGTAGATAAGAATTATTTTTGTAACAATTTTGTGATGAGATCATTGAATTCTGTTATATTTAATATATATAAATATATATGTCCATATATGTATATCTATATATGAATATCTATATATATCATTATATAAGCATATATAATGTATAAATTTATATATATGTATGTATAATCATAAAAATATATATAATAATGATAAATAATATTATTTATATTATTAATATATATATTATACTATATATACTATATTGTATTATAATATAGTATAATATATATATATATATATAATGATAATACATGTATATTCAAATGTATAAATTTATATATATAAATATATGTATGTATAATTTCTTGGTAATTTTGTATTTTGAGCAAAATGTAATTATTTTAAGAAATGTAAGTAATGAATTTATAATGTTTTTTTGATATATGACGATTATATCTATAAGCGACGATTAATTAGAAAATGCTTGTTAATTTGATTTGATAATGAAAATATTTGTTGATTTAAATGAGTAATAAAGTTATCAATAGAATTTTTACTATTTTACTACTATTATATGCTGTGATTTACTTTATTACTGTATAACATTATGTTTAAATGTACTACTAGAGTTTAATCTGCTACTATAAACAACTATAATCTACATGTTTTAATTTACTATATTACTATATATTGCTAAACTACTATAAATTAATATATTCAACTATACCATGATTTAATGTAATACTATACTATTATATTTTACTATACCAAATATGTAACTACTATATTACTATAAACTATTATAATTTACTATTACTATGCTACTGCAATTTAATATACGACTATGAATTACTGTAATCTACTATACTATTCTTATTTAATACAGTACTATACTTTATTAAACTACTATATTGATGTTAAATACTTCAATTTACTATACTACTATATTTTACTATACAAAATATGTAACTACTATATTACTATAATCTATTATAATTTATTATTACTATACTACTATAGTTACTATTTTTTACTATACCACTGCGATTAACATAAGACTATTAACTGCTGTAATCTATTATACTATTTTAATTATATATTATACTATTAATTATATATTATACTATTTTAATTTAAATTAGTCATTTAATACAAAACTATACATCATTAAACTACTATAATATTCCATATTATTTCAATTAATTATACTACTATACATTATTATATTCAACTATACTACTATATAAGTACTATCTTTCTTTTAACTACTATAATCTACTATACATTATTAAACTACTATACATTATCATATTTAACTAAAATACTAAAATTTTCTGTACATCAGTTCTACTATAGTTTACTATACCAAATACAAACTACTATATTACTATAAATTACTATAATCTACTATACTATTCTAAATTAACATATACTATACATTACTAAACTACTATACATTATTGTATTTAACAAAAAATACTATAATTTTCTATACATCTATTCTACTATAGTTTACTATACCAAATACAAACTACTATATTACTATAAATCACCATAATCTACTATACTTTTCTAATAAACTACTATAATTCATTTTAATCTACTATAAAACTATTATTACGCGCAAAAAAAGATTTATTAATATTTAATAAAATTAAAGTAAAAAATACCATACCTACCATACCCTACCTACACTGATTTCTAGATAGTATAAGACTTTTTCTTATAACTTTCTTTTTGAAACCTCGAATTCGCTCAAAGTCTCCGATTACTTTGACTTTTGTTCTCAACAGATCTCAAAAGTGGACAAACAATGCATCGACGCACTGCTGACTCTCGAGCACCTGAGTCTAATAAGTCAGGTGGATTTATTAGACGATCGCAGCAACGACAGCAATGGTTGCGTTCAATTTCAAGAGCCGCATACGACAATCACAACAACGTGTCAGTCGAATTATTACTGCTCGAAGCAGAGGACCAATGCACATCATCACGTGACCGCAACGACAGTGGGCGGTGGCGCGACTTTTGAGGTGCCATTTGCGGTGGACGATCACGTGCATCCGATGCACTTTGTCTTCGATATTATGAACGTGTTGCCCAAGTGTCAGCAGGCGGAACTTTTGTTCTCGATGTTTGACGATGGTTAGAAGTTTATATGCAAATCACGCAAATTTAGCTAAAGTAACGCGTATTGAAGTAACATATTAAAGTAACATGAGTTAAGTTGTCTTATTCATGTTATGTATGTTAGTGTAACTTCTTAAAATAACTAACTAAAATAATTAGAGTTACTTTAATGTCAGCTAAAGTAACGCGTGTTAAAGTAACTCGTTAAAGTAACATGAGTTAAGTTGTCTCATTCATGTTATGTATGTTAGTGTAACTTCTTAAAATAACTAACTAAAGCAACTAAAATTACTTTAACGTCTGCTAAAGTAACGCATGCTAAAGTAACTTGTTAAGGTAACATAATGAAGTAACATACTTTTGAATAACTTCTTAAAGTAAAATAAAACAACCAACTGAAGTAATATATGTTAAAGTAACGTATGTTAAAGCAATTTCTTAAAGTAACATATTGTTGTAACGTTCCTTAAAGTAACTTACTGACAGAATATATGTTAAAGTAACATATTAAAGTAACATGAGTTAATTTATCCAATTCACGTAATGTATGTTAGTGTAACTTATTCAAGTGACTTCTTAAAATAACTAACTAAAGTGACTAATGTTACTTTAATATCTGTTACATTAACTTTTTTGAAGGAACGTATGTTAATATAATTTATTAAAGTGACTTATCCAAATAATAAAAAAAAGTACTAACTGAAGTAACGCGTGTTAAAGTAATTTCTTAAAGTAACATACTGAAGTAAAATATTTTTAAGTAACTTCTTATAGTAACTTATTGAAATAATATATATTAAAGTAACTTCTTGAAGTAATATGAGTTAAGTTGTCTTATTCATAAAATGTATGTTAGTGTAACTATATCGACTTCTTAAAATAACTAAAGTTACTTTAACATCTGCTAAAGTAACTTTTTTTAAAGTAACGTATGTTAATATAATTTAATAAAGTGATTTACTCAAATAATAATAAAGTAACTTCTTAAAATAACATATAAAAACAACTAACTAAAGTAACGTTTAAAGTTACTTGTTAAAGTAACATCGGTTATGTAACTCATTAAAGTAACTCGCTAAAGTAACTTCACAAAACAGAAGAATTCCCAAAAAAATAAAACGTCATAAAATAACTAAGCATAAATAGAGTAACAATTTCATTTGTTAAAATAGACGTGAGCAGTGACTATCTGATAGGTAGCGGTGCGAATAACATTCTCATTGAGGGTCTGTTGGATCGCACGAAGCATTTGCACACACGCGAACTGTTGCTGAGCGTTGAAGAGTCAAGAAAGTTCACCGAGATGCTGCTGAATCGACCGCGACTTGATGCGTCGCGTAATTTTGCCATTGTCGCAGGTACTGTCGACTTTACGAAGATCTCCAGGAAAATTGAATTCACACTTCGTGAAGATTTCATGAAGATCTTATGAAAAACTCACGAGAATCTTCATATTCTTTAGTGAAAATTTCGCGAAGATCTTGTGAAGACTTTATAATAATTTTCATATTATCTCGTGAAGATTTAAAAAAATGTCGTGAAGATCTTATGAAGATCTTTATTATATCTAATGAAGATATAATGCAAATTTCATAAAGATTTCGTAAAGACCTTATGAAGAACTTAAGAAGATATTATCTCTTATTATGTTGTGAAGATTTCATGAAAATCTTCATATTGTCTCGTGAAGATTGTATGCAGATTTTGTGAAGCTTTTATGAAGATTTGCATATTATCAAATGAAAAAGTTCATGAAGATTTTACACAAAATTTCGTGAAGATTTCATAAAGATTTTTTGAAGATTTTATGCAGATTTTGTGAAGACCAAAGTAAACATTTTTTTGTTTAAACGCAGACAAAGACGACATCGACTGCGGCGCTTCATTTCCCCGCTGGAAATGTTATATCAAAGGCATCAGCGTGACCCACGTGATCGTGACTCTTCTTCCCGCCTGCGAATCCGACGTTCAGCTTCTCCGTTACACTCGCAATTGCGACAAATTCAACATCAACGACACTCTAAGCGACGATGCAAAGTCCAAATCCAGCTCCGAAGAGAGTCTCAATGAAACGCAAATAGCGAACGCAAACAAGTACGGATTGATTTTGCCAATGTACGTTTACGATTGTTCGCTGTCGGTGCTGATCGACGCGTTCATCGACAAACTCGAGTTTCCAAGAGCACGGGATATCTTTAAAGATCATACGTTTAAGATTGGCGAACAGACGCACGAGGAATTTATTCATCTGAAGCCGGGCGATGTGATGAAGGCAGCGTCGCCAGAGCCGAAGAGTGAAGACTCGGATAATGTGCCCAATGGTAAACAGATGACCAAGACATTGCTTTTTTATATTGCAATGGATTTTGAAGTATAATTTTAAAATTAGACAAAGATTTGGAACTACCATAAACAATTATGCTACTATATTATTATTAACTATACTATATACTCTATATATAACTCTATATAACTATATATAACTCTATATAACTAACTATACTACTATAAACTACTCTAGTAATTCAATACATAGGTTGTCACTGTATTGCAACTATATTATTTCTTCAAATATAACAACTATAAGAAATTTAACTACTTAAATATCACTACTATAACGTTATAATGAACTGTATTTATAGTTATATTGTATTTATATTTTTATATATATTTTATATATAAGTATAGTAGTTATAGTTTTATAGTTGCGTATAATAGTTATGCGTAACTATACAACTATAACTACTATACTACTAAGCAAGTATAATTGTATATATATATATTAGTATACAATAATATAATTATAAATACCATACTACTATGCAAATAAACAACTATAACAAATTTAACTACTTGAATATCATGCAACTATACAAACACAACGACTGTGTACAACTATTATAAATATACTGTTGTGTAAATATACAATTACTATACTATTATGCAACTATAAAAATACTATGTAACTATATAACTATAACTACTATAATATATATTGCTACTATATTGCCACTATATTGCAATTTTCTGTGAGTACATTTATCATATCTCGATACATTTCATTTAAAAAATATAATACTATATAATCTACCATAGTAGTATTGTTTTCCACATTACTATACTCCAATTTGAATACAAGCTCCATTGTTATATTTTATTTGTAGTTATACTTTTTTTTACCATACTTAAACAGTAATCTCTTGTATTTCAAAATATATATTGACCATATAGTGCCCATATAATAGCCATATATTGGCCATATATTAAGCCTTATATAAGAATATAGTGACAACATATGTTTATAATTATTAATTACTATAAAAAATAATATTATTTTATTTTCTAAAACAAACAAAATTAAATAAATAAAAATTATTCTTCTTCCTCGTCAGATCAAATGAACCTCATGGAACACTGCAAAACCCTAACCCTCGCGCATTGCAACGCCTACGTCGTCTCGGTCTATAAGACCCTCATCCTCCAAAACCCGCTCAGCTACGAGGACATGGAAGCCGCCGTGGACCAGTGCGAAGAGGCGCCCATCGAGATCAACATCACCAACTATCTTCGCTCCGTCTGCAAACATCTCGGCGCTGAGGACATCGATGACCAAATCCCGTCCAACACGCGCGACAGTCAACTGAGTTGCCATCATATGGAGCCCCTTCATAATCTCATTAGAAACAAATTTGAACGAATTATGAACGTTGCCTTTCGGCCGATTCCCACTTATCCCGAGTTGTACTATTATTTGCCGCCGTGGAATTCTGATAATATGGTTGGCCTTATTTTCTATAAGACGTTAAAAAATTTTCTTAATTTTCAATGTTTTAAGGAGACGTCTCCGTGAAAAATGAAAAAATGAAACAAATTGAGAAAATTTTTTTCATTTTCACTGAGACATTTTAAAGAAATAACAAGAATGAAAAATACCTTTTTCTTGTTTCTAACAGAGAATTTCAAGATCGCAAACGTCCGTTTGCAACGATCACTTGGAGGATTTTACATTTCATTCGGTAAATGACGAACGAAATATGTCCAATTGTACAGGTTTGTGTTATGCAACTGTAAATATAATTATTTAATATGCAATTAAACTATAACAAATTTAACTACTATACAGTTATGCAACTATACAAACACAACTACTATACAGTTATGTAACTATTCAAATACAACTACTATACTGTTATGCAACTATACAAATATAACTACTATACTGTTATACAACTATACAAATACAACTACTATACTGTTATGTAATTATACAAATTCAACTACTGTACTGCTATTTAACTATAGAAATAAAACTACTATACTAGTAGGCAACTATATAACTACCATACTACTATGTAACTATACAAATACTACTACAATACTAGTATGCAACTATTAACTACTATACTACTATTCAACTATAAAAATTCAACTACTATACAGTTATGAAACTATACAAGTATAACTACTATACTACTATGCAACTATACAAATACAACTACTATACAATTATGCAACTATACAAATACAACTACTATACCAACATGAAACTATATAACTACTATACTATTATGCAACTATATAATGATAACTACTATATTAATATACTGCAATGTTTGTTTAATCAGTGAACCCACTTAATAAAACCATCATCTCCGACATCTACGAAGGCTCAAAGCTGTCCAGCTGTCCTTCGGCCGAGTCTTTCATCAATGACCTCAACATCAGCATGGAGTACGGCAAAGACCATCCGCTCTTCCTGCAACTCATTTGTTCGATTCACACTAAGTCCAACTTCTCGAACACGGCTGTGAAGGTTTTGCCTACGTGTTTGGCCGAGATCGTTGATAATCTTGACGATTACGAGGCCCGGGATCCGAACGAACTCAAAATTACGCTGGATATCATTCGGTTGAATCTACCAAAGGATGTGCTTCAGGTGCGAAACGAAAAGTTGATTTACAGTTTGCATTATTATTATGTTATAGTATTGGATACCAATGAACATTACATTATTATATATTAGTATGGTAAGTATTAAAGTGGTATTTTAGTACTACATACTAATAATGCAGTACTAATAATGCAGAATTTCCTTGCAGAAATTTCTTGTTAACATCTTCAATGGGGTATATAACTATACCGCAATTCCATTATATTTACTATATATTCTATAATGTTATGCTACTATACCATCATACTATACTATTATATGTATAATTCAATACTACTATATCTATTATTCTAAATAAAACATACTATAGTACTACTATAATCTGATATAGTAAACAACTATTCTAATATAATTTACTATACGCTACTATAATATCAAACCATACTACTATTACTATAATTAACTAAAAAACTCTTATATTAATCGTACTATAGTACTACTATAATTAACTATTACAAACGACTATACAACTATTTCACTATATTTTACCATACCCGTTATATCTACTATACTACTATAGTATAGTAACTATACTATACTACTATTGCTATATCATACTACTATTACTATAATTAACTACTAAAAACAACTATAAAACTATTCCACTATATTTTACCATACCCACTATATCTACTATACTATGTAGTCAAATTTCGACACCCGAATTTCATATCCCTCAATTTTTTTATTGTGTATACGTAAGCTGTGATGAGTGTGTGTGATGTCTGTCTATGTATGTGTATGTGTGAATGCTTACGGGACCACCGGCTTAACGTGACTTCCGAACCACGTGGGTATGATTGGAAGAATGCCCAGTTCGGATAGTCGTACTGAACATACTATAGTACTACTGTAATTAACTATAACAAATAACTATACAACTATTCAAATATAATTTATTATACCTGCTATTTTTACTATACTGCTACGCTACTATACTATTATACCATACTATTGTTACTATAATTAACTATAACAAACAACTATACAACTATTCTACTATAGTTTACCATACCAGCTATTTATATTATACTAACACGCTATTAAACTACTATAACATACTATTATTACTATAATTAACTATAATAAACAACTATACTAGTACTACTATATCATACTACTATTACTGTAATTAACCACAACAAGTAACTATACAACTATTCCACTATATTTTACCATATCCGTTATACCTACTATACTACTATACTATATAACTATTATTAACTATAACAAATAACTATACAACTATTCCTCTACATTTTACCACACCCGCTACATCTACTATACTACTATACTATACTACTATACTATACAACTATTATTAACTATAACAAACAACTATACAACTGTTCCTCTACATTTTACCACACCCGCTACATCTACTATACTACTATACTATACTACTATTACTATATCATTCCACTATTACTATAATTAACTATACTTTGTCCGTCGACAGATTCAAAATGAACTCAACTGCACCGGTCTGCGCACCACCTCCTACTGCAGCACCTCGCCAATCGGCAGCGCTTACGCCGAGGACGACGCGAACGCCACGAACGCGCCGCTCTCCGAGATCGATCATCTTCACGACGAAATCACCCATCTGCCGCCCTTTCAAACCCGCGCCATTCTGTCTCTCGTCGACGAGATCGAGTGGCTGCTCAAAGACGAAACCGCCACGGCCTTGTTGGACCGTCCAAAACCCACCGAAGAGACGCTCAAATTTGTCGCCAAACATGTCGCACAATCCACGCACAAGTCCAGTTGCTGTCAGGACAAAGTGCCGTTGCACTTTGTGTTTCCGTCCGAGACATCGGTGCCGATCTTTCTTGATGAACTCAAGAAGCTGAAGGTGGATCGATATTGCGTCGCGCAGGAGGGCACATTCTTCTATTGCGTGAAGAATGCTGAAGAGGTCAAGGAACGACGCACGGAGCATCCGCAGTTGGATGATGGTAAAGTTTGCAGAAGATTTATTTGTCCACAAATTTGAATGAACATTATTCGTGAAGATTTCTTCATCCATGTTTTTTCGTGATGATATCTTCATGAAGATTTTTGCGTGAAGATTTTTTCATGAAGATTTGTTGGTGAAGATTTCTTCATCAATGTTTTTTTCGTGATGATATCTTCATGAAGATTTTTGCGTGAAGATTTTTTGATGAAGATTTGTTTTTGAAGAATTTCATGCCGAAATTGTGACTTTCACCAAACTCATCTGTAGTATGTTTAAACCACTCTGGGGGGTCCCACAATACCCTCGTATTATGTATTTAACGATTTAGTGACAAAAAATTTTTGACCGATTTCGAGACCCCAATGGCCTGGGATGTGGGTCTGGGGGGTCGAGTATGCCGAAAATGTGACTTTCACCAAACTCATCTGTAGTATGTTTAAACCAATCTGGGGGG
>JABFPJ010007307.1:0-10075 GCA_022817425.1 Gryon sp. ZL-2020 | reverse complement strand
ATTTTTGCAATTTAGTCACTTAAATTATTAAAAAAAAAATATTTTCTGAATATTCCACATTAAAAATTATACATTTTATATAGTATGGTAATTCATTATTTCTATTAATTGTAAATTTATTATTTCGTTTTTTTTTAATTTCGCTAATATAACTACTTCGCTATTTAAAAATTATTCCTTGTTGGTGGCGCCCTTAAAACACTTCCAAATGTTTTAAAAACTGCTACAAAAACGTTTAAATTAAAACATTTGTTTTTGCTGTGAGTTAAACACAGTTATGTGATTTTTTGTACTTCCATTTTCTATTAGACAAATCGGCACTTTTTACAAGAAACTTAGATTTATCTCGATATTACTAAACCTTATTTTTAAGGTATTTTTTTAAGAAATTATCTGTAAGAAACAATAGTTTTTATCGTAACTTTGCTCTAAATATTGAATAAAAAATGCTACGCAAAGAATAGTCAAGTACGAAGCTTCGGCACTAGTAAAGCTGACGCTAGTCGCGTTAATCATAAATCATTTGATTAGGGAGCTAATTGAAATGCATGCTTAACAATAAACTCATTAGAGTTAATGTCACGTTGCAACGAGCACGCGAATAATTTGGCTACACCAGACAAGCTCGCGCGACTCGCGTAACTATGATTATCGGGAATATTTAATTGATAAACACAGTCATGCAGCATCAAGAGTCTAATATGGGTGATATCCACAGAAAATCCATGACTCCTAGCAATTTGATGTTCCTAGCAAATGTATGAATAAATAATTGATATGAAAGTCGTAACAAGCCTTATACAATTCAATTTGCAATTTTATATTATTATATTAATACAAAATCGCGTATTAAAATATTATATAAACATATTATTAATATGTTTAGCAAATATTATTTATATACTACTAATAAATATTCCAGTTGGAAAAAACCTTCAAAAATATATTTATTGAAAAATACAAAAATGTTCAATATGTTAAGATAAGACATAGAAACATAATTTAAAATTTTAGTTTAAATTATGTTTTAATTTATTTTTTTAATCAACTTATGCACCTTATTAACAATAACGTACTATTTCTCAGTATATAGATTTTTCATACAGTTTATAGGTGTAAGTATATAAATTGTATAAAATTTGTTAAATAATATAATTGTATAGTGGATTAAATATAGGATTTTTGAAAATGATTCTGTGAGCATTAAAATTTATACAAAAGTTTCGAAGATCTGTAGAGGATTATTAAATTTGATTAATGATATAAAAGTATTGCTATCTTTGGTCGGAGCCCAACTTGATTAGTTAACAATGATTTAAAAAAAAAGAATAAGAAACGTATAACATCCATCGACGATCAATCATTAAGTTATCACATCATTTATACAATATTTACTCTCGATCGGGAGATTGTGATCGCAACATATCGTATTCGTGTACCACTAAGTATGAAAGATGTCGGATGAATATGTGTTGTATTGTTTGAATTAGTCGTTAAATTGAGCATTTTCAGTTAATTTGTATAACACATTTTTTGAGAGATTTATCGCCTTACATATGTTATTATACATTTGTTTCTAGTACAATAATTGTTTACACTCTAATCCAACTATTAAAACAAGAAATTGATGCTAATTTCCACTTTCATTTTTTAATTTCTGCTTCACAGAAACAAATGTTTGGGAAATACTGTCAGAATTCTGACTATATTAGCCACACAGGGAGCCATACGCGATTGATTATAACTGTTTAACTGATTTTAGTAAATTGTATTACTACCATTCACATTTAAAGAAATGGTTAACGAATGTGAAAATATATAAGGAGCCGTATTTATTTATTAGGATAATAAATGCAATTGATGTAATTTGTGTAAAAAGTAAAACATAAATTACATTTATAAGAAAAAATGTTAAGAATATAATTATTTTACAAAACCTTGCAAATTTTTCAATAAATAATGTATAATTGCAGATTTATAATTCATAAATTAAAATTGGTAACTAATTAAATTCTCTTCAATTAAATTATAATAATTGATAATTGCGCAATCATTAATTTAAAATATTACTTTTATTCGTGTAATAAAACAGTAACTAATTGTTACTGTTTGCTTATTTGTATTCGTAACTTTAAATACATACACAAACTCTCTGAGCCATAATGTTTTAATTTATGTTTTGAAAAGCTTTCCATTGTTAACTAAAATAAAATCGATTATCTTATTTAGGATGATTAAACTTTTAGTTACATATGCATCTTTTACATTTACTGCAACATCAAGACAACAGCAGATTAAAAAAAAACTGTATTGCATGATTAACATAATTTTCTATCTACACTTGCTGAAGATAAATAGACAGTTTATGTCATTTCTTTGCGTAATGTTTGATTCGTAAAGTGAGTAAGTAAATATATTGCTCATTTTCTGAAAAAATTGCATTTTTTCATAATTTCATTTAAAACGAGAAATACATTATATAGTTATAAACATAAAAAAATGAATTTACTTATGAAATATATACATTATGTGTTTTTAATGTGTAAATATCATTCATTTTAAATTTAAATTTTGAAATTTTAACGGAACATCAGTAGCACTTTTTAGTAAAGTAATATTAACTTAACGCAGAATATTATTGACAAACAATATTAGTGAATTGATTTTGGTTTTTAATGCATTATAAGCAAGATTCAGTAATGTAATTAATTATTTGTCGCGCATTATATGTTTCTATTTATGTTTCGTTATGAAAGCAAATAATATTTGTAAGACTTTTTAATTTCTGCACGCAAAATTAAATTACATTAAAAATTACTATACTGTACAGCAGCGCTGTCATAGAAATATTTTGTTTACATTATTACAAATCTGTTTACTTTCAAAATACTAGAATTATAGAAAAATTTGTGATACGGAATAGCAATTTTTACTATACTGTATGACAAATTTTTCGATAATTCTATTAATTTGAAAGTAAACAGTGCTTATAAAAATGTAAGCAAACTATTTTTATGTCAGCGTTAATGTACAGTATAGTAATTTTTAATGTAATTTAATTTTGAGTGTGTAACTTTTGTCGTTACGACTGATTTTATTAACACAATAATATATGTTTTTAAATTCCATACATTTTAAGATGAATTATTACAGAAGCAGCTTTTACGTTTATTGTTTTTTTCATCACAATTTCATATTTTCATTTGCCTATAATGCCGTATTAACGAAATTAATGTAATGATAATGGACTTGAAAAGATACGTATTAAATATTTCAATATTAAATACATCTGATTCATATTAAAAACAAAATAACTTTCAAAACAATTTTAATATTTTTTAAAGAGGTATATTATTGAATAACTTATAAGAACAAATAAAATAAAAATTAAGCTTTTATTTTATAATTTGTCATTGTATGTTAACAATACATTGTATGTATGTATGTATGTAACAATACGAATACATTTAATAATAGCCGCTGAAAAAGGTGATAGTCATTGAACATTAAATGCTGTATTTATTACATAAGTTACAGTTATGCGATGATAACTATATATTATCTATAAGTATTATTGCCATGTTTACTTACACAGATTATTATATAAAATTATATATATTATTCATTAACACGTAGATCATAATCCGAAATTATGAAATATCATAAATTGTGTTAATCTCTTTTCCACCAAATGATTCAGAATCATTAAAGTCTCTCATGTTTGCCAGAAATGCTAACAATAAATAAACCAAAGGTTTATTATTATTAGCATTATTGTTATTTCACGCGTAATATCATTTTAATAGAAACAGGCAATTTCAACGAAATAATAATGACGACCATAATTTAAATTTAAGTTGACATTTATAGTAATTTAGAGAAAAAGAAGAAAATTTTAAAGGCATACGGAATTCTCTATCGTTCACATGCAGTCATTTGTTTTCACTTATGTTTTGCCCTCGTACAACTAGTGGCGTGACATGGGCATTACCGGAATGTGTTGATACCGAAATTGCTTCATTAAGATTATATTGTCATGCGGCGGTGTAGGTATGCGTCGGTCCGACCCGTCTGCCTTTACTCGGACATTACCACTTACATGCAGTTCAAAGCTAAGCTTCCAACGTGAGAAAGTAATTGCTTTGTTTCACACTTGCTACTAGCAGCATTCTTTGTGGCAATGTTTCTGCAAACATTTAAACACAAACCTATTTAAAGAACAAAGAACTAGATTGCTCCTTTGACAAGTGTCCGTACAAAGAATGCTAATTTTTCGTCTTTTTATATATTTTAATAGTACGAAATGTTTCTTACTATTTCAAATTTTAACGAGGAACATAAACACATGTGCTACTGTAGAAATACTCAACATTTAGTTTCCTAACATGTCTAATTTTACAATATTTATTAGAATTTTATTAGAAAAAATTGTCGTGAAAAATGGTATTATATGTTTTTAAACATCAGCTAGAGTTCTTGCAAGATCACCTGAAGTTTAGTTTGCTGAATGAGATCAGGTCAGATGTTTCGAAAAAGTCGTAGGCGAATATTAAGAAATCTCATGAAAGAAAAAATCGCAGGCTCACATCAAGAAATTAATTTAGGATTTTCCTGATCAGGAGTAGAAATTTAAGGTTTTTAATTAGCGAAATGTTACTCGGGATTTCATTTCTCAGAGATCATTTGATCCAACCTCTGAAATGCAGATCGATATAGAGTTTGACCAATCATTGCACTTATTAACATCTCGAACTCTTACATTTACAAAAGACTCCATAACTATACCCACAGTTTTAAGTTGAAGTTACTCCAATAATGCAACTATTACTAATCAGTCCCAAACATCTATGCTTAATCAAAGATTGTAGTCAATCACATGCTTCAAATCGTCACCAACCTCAAGTTGGTGACATCTACTACTCAATAGCAATCAGCTAACCGTATTCCCATTAACTCTAACATTATGCAATCACTTAGTACCATTGAATACTTTCAGGATTTGTTTAATTGTTGATAGAAAATTTTTTTTCATTTATCGCTCTCCGGCAACTCTTCTTCCACATCTTTTTATAGATTCTTTCTCCATTCCTTCAAGAATATCGTCGTAATAGTTGGTGATTTTCATTAAGATATGCTTAATATTAACTCTGGATTATACTTATGAAAAAAATCCTCAACTCAGATTACTTATTTATGCCTAATCAACACATCTCTATGCACCATACATTGCACTCTCATTTTATGATTGACCTATGCATTGTCGATTTTGAGAGTAAGGTCATTGACTAACACCAATCCGGCTTTCTAATTCTATGTGGCCATGAAATTTTTGTAAATATTTGATCTGGTGCCTGACACAGGTTCACTTATTATAAAGTTTTCTAGGATCTTCAATGAATTGTCTCATATATTTCAATTTATATAAAAAAGTGGTATTTTGGAGTTTTTACGGAACTCGTTTTTGTAAACAATCAGGGATTGATATATCGCCTTAATATTAAATTTTTTTTACATAAGTGTTGAATAATAAGATTTATATAGAATAATAAAAAACTGACGCAACACAAAGCAAGGTCTTAAAAAGAATATCTTGAGAATTATATATTATATTTTATATCTTGAGAAAAGAGTCGAAAAATGTCATCAATTAATTTTAGTTTTTCAGTACATTCCATTTCCTACGATAGCATATGTTTGTATCGCGGTCATGCTAGAAACTGCTTGGCGACGAGGGGTGATTTGTCATAACGGATATGAAAGTAGCAAATGCCTCTCTGGACTCACTATTATTTTAAACGATGATATAGGAGGAACGTGTGGTGCCGCAGAAATCGTTGCCGATTTTGGACCGCACGAGTTTGTGAATTGAAAATCACAAAACCTAGGATTATATTGTTTTCCATTGTAATCATTTTTCTTTTTTCTTTTATATCACCTTTGTTATTATTACATTTTCTTTATTGTGGCAATTATGATTTATATAAATAAAGTGCTAAGTGTTATAATGAATGAAGCAATACATAAATTCAGTATATCCATGTCTGACAACATTTTATTTTAATTAATTTTATTATTAACTACTAGAATAACAAGTACTAAGAATTATTCATATGAATAAACGTTTTTTTCTGAATTTTTTTTATGTTTATATACACTCGAATGTTTTCGAGTTTCACTATTTAACTAATTAATATATATTATATATCCGAATTGTGCATATAACACAAAATATTTTATTGTATTAACGTATATTTTGTTTAGCAGAGAAGGTTGTACTACATAATCCAAAGAGTAAATTTCATGGAATGATAAATTACATAATTTAATATATACAATGTATAAACATTGGTATAAATAAATGTGCAATTGCGTATACAGGAAAAAAAAGACTGTAGGATCTACAAGCTAGTAATATGAATTACACGTGTTTTATAATTTGTGTAATGTACATGTCAGTCTTGTGTAATATTGAAAACTGTCTTCTAACATAAGCCTTTTATCTTATGTGTCAATCAGCTTGTTATAGTCAATAAGTCATGGTTATTTAGCAAAAGTAGAATGGTATATACTTCGAAGCAGAGTTATATATTTAGAACATTTATACAAATAATAATTGAAGGAATTACGTACAAATGCAAACATGACAAAATTTACTCATAAATTCTATTTCATAAGCTGTTTCATAAGCCTTTTCCGAAAAACACAGCGGGTATACATGTGTATAGTAAATTTATTTCTGAACTGACTTCCTGTCGACCGGAAGTCTTAACCGGAAGTCAGCAGATGAGTGGCGCGCGCGTGACTTACTTCGAATCGCAGCAAATTGACTTTCTATCAAGGTCTGTTGAGCTTAGAATCGTCTACTTGTTCTCATCCTTCTTGGTCTTTGACGCCTAGGCAGCCGTACCACCTAATTACCGACCAAACGATGATTTCGTGCCAAAGTAACTGAGCTTCATTTATCTCCCCTGCTCCGTCAATATGCTAACGTAACCGCTCAATCAAGTTGCTTTTCGCTCCAAGGGATTCATTTAATTATTTTTGCTAATATATAAATAAATATATTTGATAATTGATTAAATACTATTAATTTGTTTAATTTTGAAATATACAGGGTGTCCCCATATTACAAAATGCCTGTTACGAAAATGAATTTATTTTCAAAATGAATTTTATAATAAATAAATAAAAAATGTTTGAGTATAAAAATACATGTTTGATCTATTTCATTAATTTTATATAAATTTAAGATATATTTATATTATTATCTTTAAAATATATAGAACATATAATTTAAATCTAAGTTTTCGCTGGTTTTTAGAGAAATTCAAAAATTTTTGTAAATGAATTTTTTATTTGATATATATACTTTTTCGACGAATTTTAAATATAAATTTTTTAAATATACAAAAAATAAATATATTTTTTTATATGAAGTGCTGCTGATATCAAAAACAAACTATTTTTTCATAAAGTTACGCTTCTGGTTAGTGGCCAAGCGCAACTTCTCAATAATACATCTTACTTGAATCGCCGCCAGGCCGATAATTTCGAGGGAGAGTCACGATATTTTCTGGAAAGAACTACCGCATCAAACCGCATATATAACGTTTTCAACGTTTTTCAACAACATTTTTTTCAATTCTCCTTTGCGGATCCTTATTTTTTCTTGAGCCGTGTCTTGAGAATACAAAGCAACAATATCAATCAAACGCAATATTATTTTCAAAATTACATTATCACTCTGACGTTGCATGCTTTATTTAATATTACAAATATAAATCGCTTCGGCCAAGTTTATACTCTTTTCATGTATTGATAGAAAATTAATGTAATAGATTTCCAAAAAAATCCTACATATACTGTTGCTTCATTTTTTTCATATATTATTTTTACAGTAATTTTTACGTCGTTTTTAGTGTGACTTATTTAATGCATTTCCATGTTTGAACTCTATCCTTAATAATTATTCTGTTAATGCTACGGGTCCAGTATAGTTATCCAAACAAGAAAAAGTAACGTCGTTAGCCTTCTCGTCTCAATGGCTGTTCTTTTTTCAGCATCCTCTTCATTTCTCAGCATGCTTTTTAACGACTAACATACTATATACACTACTATTCCACGTTCACGCAATATTACGAAATGAAGCCCGTTGCAACGTGGAATCGTTATACACATTACCTATGCTCGCTATGCAAGAATGTTGTGCTAAGAGCTAATGAAAAATGCTAATAAAAATTTATTCTGTGATGACTTTCGTCTATTATCGAGAAAAAAAAATAATTCGAAAAATCTGTTTTTAATAATCAATTAAGTAAAATAATAAAATATTTTTACCGTAACCAATTTTTCCAATTTTGTTTGCATATAATAAATATTTTATTTGTGTTCATATTTATTTTATTTATGGTATACAATGCATACGATCAAAGAGAAATTCATATTTCATTTTGAGAATTTAAATTAAAATATTCGAAAATATGTCAAAACGAAAGTTTTTCATATTTTTAAATAATGAAAATGCTAAGTTTTCAAATGGAATACTTGAAATAGTGAGTTGTTACAGTGTGATGTTAAAGAATTTTGTATAATAATGATGTTTCGTTTATCTAATTTATATATTCCTGTAATTCAAAACATATATTGTCCAAATACTGGCTATATATTAGTGTTAAACTGCGATGTATAGAAGTGTATCGAGATGGAAATAATTTAGAATAGAATAGAACAAATGCAATATAATGACAACATAGTGACAATATATTGGCAATATAGTTGCGATATATTGACAATTTTTACATATTTTGAATTACTAGGGTGTTATTCATAATTGTTTAATTATGTTTAATATATACATCTTATAAACATCTTATATTTATAATTATAAGTGTTACTAACATATTTTTTCTATATATTTTTATCGAACAAAATAACTAAATTGTGGTATTGATATGACTATATTATATTATCAGGTTGAGTTATAGTTAGTACACCAAACATATTTATAATAAAAATTTGGGAACCGGATATTTCATCTCCGGACAACTCATTTTGGACAATTCAATCCAGACAACTCATAATTCGAACAACAAAATAAATATAAAATAAAAATAAAACTTGAAACATGTTTCAACAAGTGATATATTTAGAATTCAAACACAAAACAAATAACACATACATATATATACACACGCAAACTTCGATGTGCAGCATCTATATCCCAAAACTTATTTTTAATTATTAATTAATAATATATTATATATTATATGTTTAATATATTATTATATATCCAATATAAATAATAGTTAAGTAATTATTACACAATTTTTTTTGTAGTTTTTTAAATGCAAAATATATTATTATATGTTTAATCAATTATTATATATCTAATATAAATATTGACTAATTAATTATTACACAATTATGTTTTTTGTTAGTTTTGTTAGTTTTTTGATTATGTTGCGGAAGATGAATAGTCTGAGAGAAAATGTCCGAAGATGAGTTGTCTGGGGATGAATTGTGTAGGGTTATCTAACTAATATACACTGGGCACAAGAAAAAAAAGGCCACGTAGCAGTAGTCAAAAAATGAGCCATTTTCAAACCGACATAACTTTTACAATTTACATCGAAATTCAAAGTTCTCTTTTTTAAATGAAAGGTTGAGATTTCCTCTAGAAAACGATGTCTATTAAATTTTCAAACATTTGGTTTTTGTTATGGCAAATTAAATATAAACAAAACAAAACTTTTTGCGGTAAATTTTACTGACTTGGATGTGTATAGCAAAAAAAAATCGCCCCTATAACCCCTCGTTTTTTTGCAGTAATTTTAACATTCATTCCTTTGTGAACAAAATGAAAAAAAATGATCCATTTTATGTGAAAAATGGAAATGTTATGGCCAATTGAAAATTATAGTGCATTTTCGGGTACTTCGTGCATTTCATGGAGATGCTACAAAATGTACAAACATAAAAAAACATGCAAACGCTGTGGCATGGCATTGGCATGGCATTTGCATGGCATGCCAAATTATCGGGATGTTTTCGGGATGATGGGGGGTTATCGAGGGGC
>JABFPJ010007306.1:0-10076 GCA_022817425.1 Gryon sp. ZL-2020 | reverse complement strand
ATCAAAAAGGATCGCAGATCGCAAAATGTTTGCAATTATGGACCAACCAAGATCGTTAAACAGTAAAAATGGCGTTTTTTAATTGTTGCAAGTGCTGATCGCCAAACCTTGGCGATATTCGATCAACAAGCATCGCTGATGGCTAAACATTGGCGATATTCGATCAAGAAGCATCGCTGATTGCTAAACATTGGCGATCTTCAATCCGCAAGGATCGCGGATCGCCAACCATTGGCGATCTTCAATCATCAAGGATCGCAGATCGCCCAACATTGGCGATTTTCGATCAATAAGCATCGCTGATTGCTAAACATTAGCGATATTCGATCAAGAAGCATTGCTGATCGCTAAACATTGGCGATCTTCAATTCATAAAGATCGCTGATTGCCAAATATGAGCCGTCTTCGATTTCCAAAATCGATGATTATTTCCAACTTTCAAACTTTCTTACTTCAAAATTTTTGATCGCTAAACAATCGCAATCTTTAATTTTTTGAAATTGCTAAGTGTCAAATTTCTGTGATTATCAATCTCCAAGATCGCTGCTTGCTAAATGTACATGATTTTTAATGAGTAGAAGTACTGATCACCAAATGTTTCCGATGATACATCAGAAAGATTAATGGTTTGCTAAGTATATGCGATCTTCAACTATTTTTGATTGGTGGAAAAAAGAGATCGCGATCTTAAAGTATCGAGATCACGCCCATCCCTGTTTGAAATATATGTTTCAAAATCTGGTTTTTAGACTGTGTAAGTAGTGATTGACATAAAATACAATAGCTGACAAAATTTGACATCATTCGGTTGAGTCAAAAAAAGTTTCAGAATTTTCAATTTTCTTAAAATTAGATTTTCTGAAATTCTGGAAATTGAAATTTCTATAACTTTTTTTTGACTTCACAGAATGACATCAAATTTTGATGTCATTTGTGTGCAGTACATTCCATGCACATAAAATATTATTATTATTGTTAATTTTTTTTTTCAGTAAAACTATGGCGTCAAAACTATTGAAGCAATCTGCTTGCACAAAAATGCTATGTGACATCTGGGTAATTGTGTCATCGTTGGACGAGGAGAATTAGCGAGACACCATTACTACAGAATTGTGCCACTGTAACTTCTTCCATGAGCGACTTCTTGGTGCTAGACAGGGAACGCGCATGAAGAAAAGCGGGGGCCAACGGATCTGTCGAAAACTAAAATCTTACATGATAGGAAACACTGTAAAGCGACGAAATATGGAAAAGTAAATAATAATGTAACTTGAATCTGCAGCGATCAATTTGGCAAGAGACATATCATATACGCGCCAGAATATTAAAATTATTTTTGTTTTTAGTACAATAAATTTAATTATGTATTAACTAATAAAAAGAAGAAAAGACAAATAATTATTCAATTTATTATTATTAAAAATAAAAATAAAAGTAAACTAATTCTGATAATATGAGAAATTATTTTTAAAAAGAAGGCAAGTATAAAGTAAAATTTGTTTATAGTGTTATCAAAATAAAATGACAAAATTTATGAATGTAATAATTATTAATTTCTGGTTTTTGTCGCAATAGTAATAAAGAATTTGTTTTAAACATGCGAATGAGAAATACAGAAATGTAAAAAAAAAGAATGACACAATCATATTATTAATTATTTTCATAAGTAAATATATTGGATAAATTAAAGTCAATATAATTAATAATGATTGTAAAAATTTGTTTCATTTAGTGCTATTATTAACATTAATCAATCAAACGAACGTGATAAGTTTTACATTATTTTTTATATGTATTATTACTTGCATTAATAAGCATTACAAATATATTGTGAATAATATAATTTGCAATGGAGAGTTAGTTGAGATATTGCAATAGATACCACAAGTGAAATTCATTGCAATAATTGCTCAAAATTTGCAAAACCAATCAGATTTGAGGGGTGGAGTTGAACATAGAAAGGCGGGCTTTATGCTTAGACACAACCGAAACTGTACCGTCGGTAGATAAGTTAGGAAACTACCTGAATAGTTTTAATTTAAATCATAAGATGTCAATAAAATTTGCTTTATTGTTTTGTACAGGGTGATGAGGAAACTAAAAGCCCTTCCAGTTCCAGGCTTATTTCGGAGCAGTTCGGAAATCGGAGTTCTTAGTGAGCATTGTCGGTTAATCGGCAGATAGTACGGTTTCAACGAAAAAATATATTTCCATATATACGTAGTCCAGTTCGTATGCGGTGTATAATTTTTAGTGAATGGTAACATGTCACGAATTATATTTCGTAAGATAATTAGTTTGGAGCGTGCAGAGTTTTCTGAGAACATTGTCGACCAGCTGAACGATTTTTGCAACACATATTTGTTATGACATTTGTTACGATATCGTGAAAGGTGAAAGATACATCTCCTAATTTACCCAAATAAAGAAGTAAGAATACAAACAATAACATGAAATAAAATAACTTTATGTTTTATGCAATTTGAAAAAATGAACAAAAATTGGTAGTGGTAGTGGTAGTGTCTATGGCCAAGTATAAATTGAGTTTTCGTAAAAATTTTATCTACTAAACGAAATAATAGTTGCAGTTTGAAAATAAAATATAGACAAATATTTAATTCAAAATTTCAACCATTTACTGTATAGTGTTACAATGTGAATATTTATTTTATTTTAAAATCGCGTTGGAATTTTGATGGCTCTTTTTTTTCCGTATTTGTATGTATATTTTGTACTTTCATGTGGTGACGGAATAGCATTCAAAATAAAGTTCGTTCGATTTTAGAAATATTACATTTAGGTGCGAATTTATGTGTTTAATATTGAAAACCTCTTACAATAAGACCATTTTGATTTTGGATACAATGTTATTGAAGAAAAATATTTGTTTGCAAGAGTTTATGAAAGAACATATTTTATGCAAAGTAATAATATATTGCAATATTAATATTCTTTTTACAATGAGCTTAGTTTATGTTTTCAAATTGTTATACAAAATATTTATGTATTTTTTTAAAAAGTATTTAAATATAACAAGCATAAAAATATAAATAATAAGAAATGTATGTAAAATTTTTTTTTAGATTTTACTTTTAATAGTTTATGTATCGCCTTTATAATAGTAAATAATAAGTGCAAAACCCTTGTCTTTTCGGAGTTCAAAAAACGCAATATTCAATGGTAAAATATACCTAAATTAATCAAAAAATGAAACAAAAATATAGTTTAAAGCAAAATTTGTGAAATTTTGCATTATTTTCTCTCTGCAAACAAAATTTTCGTTTAATATACATACTGATGTATTTTCAAACAAAACTTTCAATTATAATTTTTTTAAAAAAGAATCAAGTTAATATTATTTTTTGATACCTTTTGAAAAATGTATATCTAAATAAACAATTTTTTACAAATACGTTTATAATGATAAATTGTATGTTTCATACACATAAAACCGTGCTTTAAAAATGAAATTCTTTGACACAATTCATGAAACAGGGGGTGATGTACAAGGAGCCGTAATAGCTGTCAAACGTAAATTACATTGGACTGCGAACAATATTTATAAAACAGTCATATATACTCTGACAGTAAGTAATATTTATTATTAAGAATTAATTGGTAAAATAAAAACATAGTTTTACGAATTTGTTTTTTGAATTTAATAGGTATTAGAAATATGAATTTTTATGCATAAGGCTGTGCAGTTAATGCAACCAGAAAATAAACCAGCATCAGTTGCAGAGGAAAAGTGCTCCAATCTAAATCAAACCTGGACAGATACATTACACAATCAACCGAAGAGTTTCGGCCTCCTGATTTGGATAACATGACCCCAATTATGTTTGAAGGCACCTGGGAAACGAAAGATTGTAATTTGTTATCCAATTTATCGGATAGAGAAGATAGATTAATAAAGCATTTTGTAGTTATTGGTAAAAATATCTTATATATACTATATTATGTAGTTATTTAATTTTTTGTAAATTGACTAATAACAGTAAAATGTATAATAATTATTATAGTGAGTGTTGGAGTAGGAAGAAAGCAAAGTAGCAGTAGGAATTGCAGTAATACACCGCCGCATCGCGGCACGACTCCGTCGCCCGCAGGTATCGCCAGTCTCGGCAAGGGCATGAGCTCGCAGAAGCGCGCGGCTCTCAATGCGCTGCGCAATTCGTCGATGTCATCGCAAATGGACGCCATCATGGCGACCCTCGATCACGACAATTCGCCAAGTCCGTCGATGAACAACAACAAAGGCAAGTTGGATTTAATTAAGGATGAAAATTCCACCGGCGCCGTGAAGATGGAGATCAAACAGGAAGATGGCATGGAAAATCATCGCACCGATCAGAGTGGCAAGAGTGTCATGAACGACGAGACCGGCGTCACCGATTCCAAAGAAGAATCGGTGACGCCTATGTCGAGTCAAGACACTTCCGCGTCGGACATCAAGTCACTTGTGCCTGAGCCGATACAGCCGACCGGCGCGTCCACCGACAAGAAGCGGGAATATGTCGATGACGTCTGGATGATGTTCGACAATGTTTGGCTGTACAATAAAAAAAATTCGAAAGCTTATAAATATTGCACAAAGGTGGGCAACATTTCGTTTTTGCGAAGTAATTTTTGTTTTGTTAAAGATAATAATTGTTGTTAAATAATATTTTACTCAATTGACGATTTGTTTAAACAGCTTTCCGAAGTATTCGAACATGAGATCGATCTCGTGATGCAGGCTTTGGGATACTGCTGTGGACGAAAGTACACGTTTAATCCTCAAGTGCTGTGCTGTTACGGTAAACAGCTGTGCTCAATTCCGAGGGATGCGAAATATTATTCTTATCAAAACAGGTCGGTGGCATTCCAGCAAAATATTTGCTACCACACTTTGCTTTTGTTGTTTCCTTTAAAGCATAAAATTTGTTAGTTTATATTTCTTTTGTCAACTCAATGAAATTAGTATAGATTCAATTTTAATATAAACGAAAAAATGAATGAAATTTATAATGTATTTATACTTTGCATTGAATTTACGTTGTTTGTACATGTCTTAATCTTACACTTCTTTTAATCTGAAAATTAAAACCATACTTTTAAATCGTATTGGATCATTTGAAAATACGATTCAAAACAAAAATAAATGAACAATAAAACAGTACAAAAAAATCATATGGTCTAGTATCCGATAGATACACCTACTTTCACAAGTGTTTTAACGACATTCCTGGCGACACCGTTACTCTGGCGGACGATCCAACACAACCGCAAACGTAAGTCCATCAATCTTTTAATTGTATATAATTATTATTATTGTTTTTTTTTTGTAGTCATATGTTTTTCATTTGTAAAACAAACAGCGCTATCAAAATCTGCGCTGGAAGTTTGTATAGAGAACATAGGGAAGTTTGGACGCTGCTTGGCCATGAAAATAGCAACAATGAACTACTTTATGAGCACCAAAGTAAACAGATTGCATGTTTAAATTTAATATATTTAATTATTTTTTATTATTATTTATTTCTTTATTTATCATTTTTTAAAACTGACCTTGTTTCAAATTTAACTTTTATCAGCAGATATACGGCGCCAGGTAATTCTCTGTCCTCTATTTCGTAACTGCACCAATATGGTGGCCGGTGATTTTCTTTTGGCGGACAAATTTATTCTCAAGAGTGACGAGGGTTATGGTTATTTTTATAAACTACCGGATAAGTAAGTCTCAACTGATCTAATGAAATTAATTGTTCTTAAATATATTTCTTGACATATTTTGATTAAATAACGAATTTTAAAAAAATCGGGAAAACTTTATATATAGTGTACAACAAAGAAAAGAACATATGACAAACCATGCCAGCTCGATCTAAAATATGTTAACAAATAGATGGCGATGTAATAATATTGTAATTATATATGAACGACAATAAGCAATAATAGAAGTAACGTATATATTTTTGTTTTTCACTTGCCGAAAGTTGTATAAAATAAAATCTTTACTTTCACAATGGAAATATAATATAAATAAATATAATTAATATTAATTGTGCTGTTGTACAGCTGCTTTGTCAGTGCAATCAGCACAACCAAATTTGCTGTTAAGTTGAATTTCAAACATTTTTGTTCAATGAAATAAAAAATTATTTATGGTGTTTCATTTTTAAATATTTATTTGTATTACGCGCGCAATCACGGCTAATGTTGTTTGGCCAGTGTTATAATAAATGTAGGCGGCGCTCTACAGCTTTCACTATTAAAAACAAAAGAAAAGCGGATAGAAGTTTTTCATTTGTTTCATTTCTTTAATTTCCAGAAATTTGCAGTTGCTTCTTCAAATTTACGAGGAATATATCAAAAACAAAAGTCTTATGACCATGGATTTTGATCGGATATTTAACGGTTATCTTTATACTTTAACAAGTGACCGCAGGTAATTTATTATTAAAAATGAAAACAAATTAATGATAGATTTAAATGAGTTTTCTAATTCAATCTTTTTCTTATATTTTATCTTTTATACTTATTACAGACCAATAATGTTTATTGTTATTAATATTACATTAAAAATATATAATTATTTGTTTAGATATGCAGCATGTGCAGAATCATACCGGCCATGCTATTCTCGAGCCAAGGTGGACACGGATGGACATATAATAAGTGCATCTACACACAGTCATCCTCCAAATGTTTTAGTGCAAGATATAATGTTGTTTCGTAGAGAACTGAGGACTCTTGCACAGCGCAGTAACAGTACACTTACAACGAGGGCATTGTATAACCAATTGAAAATATTGTAAGTGCTAATAATAGGTATTTTCGTATTAAGGGCGCGAACGGCCATTTCGCGACGCGAGCTCTGTCAGAGTTCGATCGAGCGTTAATGGACGGTCGCGACCATGATACGGATATAATTTTTCGTCGTAACCTATACGTGAAATGTAACTTCGCGTCCTGTCTTGGCGCAAACAGTATAACTTCGCTCCCTGGGGCGCTCTTCGAGTCCTAGGAAGCGAAGTACTACTTCGCGCGCCGCTTCACAAGGGGCGAAGTGACATGTCGCATGCAGGTATGACGAAAAATATTTACTTTTCTTTACTCGGGAAAAGCGTTAGCTTTTCCCACCTCGTAAAGAAAAATATCGTACTTGCTTCGTGGAAAAAGTAGAGGCGTTCTCACTCGTGAGCATTTCACTCGTGAAAACAAGCCTCTACTTTTCCCACTCAGTGAAGTAATATACTATTCATTTAAATATATTTTTTCTCTGCGGGTTCTCTTATAATTAAAAAACAACCGACTGCTTTTTCAATTTCTAATTTTGTCTACAATTCGAATCTCCTTTTCTTCTAGTTTGGGAACTCCAGAATTATCAATTTTATAACAATAAGTGCAATACAATATAATAATTATAATTACGAAAAAGAATAATAGTAATACTTTATAACGTTAACTTTTAAGGTACCCCGAAGTATGTGAGGAACTCACATATAAAAGAATGAAATCATCAATTCAAAGATGGAGAGATACTGCAGTTTTCCCGGATGCTAATTCGCTGATGCAGTTTTCCGATATCATTAATGAGCCGAGGTACATTAACCGACTAGTGTACTTGCGCGGAAACATGAACACAGAACTTATCCAAGAGAATAATTCTTCCGCTTTGATGATGTACAGTCCTTCTCTAGTAGATGACATGAGTGATACAACTGTTTTGTTTTTGGATTTCAATTGTCCCAGAAATCCCAATGTAGAAATGACAAATACATTGACAATTTATGGTTTGAATAACGGTTATGTAAGTATATTTTATTTGTAAATTAGTCTTGATATTACCCAATTCAATAATAATATTAATTCCTTGTTTTGATAAAAGGGTGTTTCCAATTGCCTGGACATTAATTGAGGTCAACAGCAGGGCTCAATTTGAAAGAGTTCTACATTCTTTTAAGAACGTTGCTTTACCAATTCAACCCGAAGAAATTCTTGGACCCAATATCCCGGAACTTATTGAAGCTGTAACGACGGTATACCCATATTCGCAATACAGATGTCTTCTATACAATTACAGTCAGGTAACAGAAATTTATAAAATGAAATTATAGAAAATTGTTTAATAATACACCAAAATTTATTTAATATTATACTTTTTTCCTGTAGGGTGTGATTCGACGGTTTCAACAGCTTGGAATTCAAAAGGACGAAGAAACAACTGCAATTTTGAGCCGACTTGTGGCTCTGGCTCTCTTACCGGAAGAAATGATACCGGAAGCTTTTGAATTTTTGCAAAGAGAACATGCTCACAATCGTCGAATGAATGCACTGTTTACATATGTAAACCAAACATGGATACAGGGTGTTACACCACAAGTATTTTCTGTTTTTGGAAACCTGAATGCTGCAACGTCTGCAACCGAAATATATAAATTTCTTTTGCTGCACAAATTAACCGATGAACCCAATTTATGGGAATATCAAGGTATGTATATTGTAACCGAAATAGGTTACGGTTCCGCGGAAAAATTCGGTGAACTGTCAAAGTGGACTGTTCACCGAACGGACTTTAAAGGGCCGATAGCCCGGCCAATCGCGTCGCACGGTTAGCCGGCCAATCCGGACGTGCGAAAATCGGGCGCGCACGTTCGTTACGAATTGGCCGGCAATACTGTTTTGGTTTTCGCCGCGCCGAAATATCTTGTCGCTATTTTGCTTTTTTTTTTGCAAAGTTTTGTCGCCGCGTGGCCCACCAAACAAAGAAAGTTCCGTGCCCCTCTTCGTCTACTTTTTCGTCGCCGTTTGTGCCCGATTCGTCGCTGTTTGTGTCTTCGTCGTCATCGTCGCTGTCAGGGTCATCATAGTCGTCGTCGTCCAGATCGTCGTCGCTGTCGTCATCACCGCAGGAGTCGAAGGAAGGGCACAGAATTCGCCTACTTTTTTTGGTGAGGGCTACGTAAGTCGCCAATTTATTTTTTTATTTATTTTATTGTGCCGTCAGTGTCCGTCCTTGCGCGAGAAAGATTTCTGCCACTCGATCGACCACCCTGTCGATTTTTTTTATTTATAAAATTTTAATCACCGGTGAGCGGTCCACCGCGTGACAATATTAATTTATATAAATAATTTATTCAAAATTGACATGTTTTTTATACATCTTGTCTTCTTTTTCTTTACAGACAAACTGATTGTAATGTTACATAAAGCTCATGCGGATCTGTTAAGAAGGCGCCAAGGCAAGCGAATCAGCAGAACACCAAAGAGCACGGTTTTGGTTCGATCTTCAAATTTAAGGTCTCTTTGGAGCCAATTAGGCGATGGCTTGGCCGTGCAAGATTTTTTACAAATCGCCGGAAATTCATCTCGAAAGATAATACAATCTGTTAACTTCAATGAGGAGCAATTTGCAGGTATTCGTACTGTTATTTTTCTTAATTTTACATTTATTGAGGAAAAAAATACTTAAAGGAAAAAATTTAAAAAAGGTTATTTTCAGGAGGAGATGTTCAGCTTTAAAACGACCAAGATGAAGAAGAAGAGAATGAGTTTCTTTTACTCTGCGCCGTCTGTACAATTGCAGAAAGAACAATCGTTTTGCAACCGTGCAATCAATTGGCTGTGTGTTCAATTTGTTATGAACGTCTTCAGTTTAGAGGTGTCAATTTTCCGTGGCCCTTATGTCGAATGATAGTGCAAAACCAAATGCAAGTCATTCTGTCTCAACGACCGGTTGAACCAAGGCCATTAATAATATGTTTTTCGTGCGACAATAACAGAAGGGTGATATACAAACCGTGCATGCATATTATTCATTGTGATCGCTGCCGTTTGGTACTAAACAGGGACAATTGTCCAATTTGCGAGACATTAATTGAAGAAGTAACAGAAATTTACATACCAGTGTAATTTTATGTTACATGTATTTCTGAACATTCACATAAGTATTGCATTCGTTTTGTTTTTCTTTTTTATTCTTATAAAAGTGTGTAATTTTACAATTATAAGCAATGAAGACAGTAATTAGATTACATTAATATATGATTAAATTAGACTGTTATATCAAGATATTAGATTAATATAATATT
>JABFPJ010007305.1:0-10077 GCA_022817425.1 Gryon sp. ZL-2020 | reverse complement strand
TTCTAAATTTAATATAATTATGAATATTTTTTCAATAAATTATAGATTAAAAGTCTATATTAAATTTCTGGGTCTATTTTACTAGAATTTATAGGAAAATTTGCTATTTTCATTTTCTTAGTGTACTCTCAATACATTCTTAACATGTTTTGAATATAATCTTATAAATAAATAAAATATGTTAACAATATATTCGCAATATATTTGTCGTTTTGCTAGGGTCAACTAGGGATGGGCGATTATTTGAAAATAATCGATTATCGAATAATCGATTAATCAAAAAATCGATTAATCGACATCGATTACTTAAAATCGATTAATCGATATCAATTACTTAAAATCGATTAAACGATTTTTGATTAATCGATTAATCGATTTTTGATTAATCGATTTTTGGATTAATCGATTTTTTTAAATCGATTTTTGGATTAATCGATTTTTTTATTAATCGATTATTTTATTATTCGATTAATCGATTTTACTTATTAATCGATTAATCGATTTTTTGATTAATCGATTATTCGATAATCGATTATTTTCAAATAATCGCCCATCCCTAGGGTCAACTTATAATCAAAATTGTATTATTTGATCATTCGTCTTGAATTATATATAAAATGATGTTTGAACATTATGAGTAAAAATTGATATTCCGATAAAATATTCTGCAAATATAAATAAGTCAACACACGAATCATTCAAAGTTGACCAGTAATATATAATGTACATTTTAAAGATGCAAAATCTCAAACTTTGATTAGCCGCAATTTTTAAATAATAAAAGTCATTAAATATGGAATTCTCATGATGTATAAATGACGGCTGTAAGTTTATATTTATTTCATACGATTCTTGTGATTTTCAAATTTGCCGCATTCTCTTTTTACATGCAATTAATAAATTATAACGATCTATACATATGCTCACGAAAGCAAATTTGGATCGAAATTGCAAATTTGTATTCAAATGGATAATAAATGGTGCCTTATATTATATAAGGTACCATTAAGATATATTCCTAATATATTTTTTCTATAAAAATGTATTTTTATTATACTCTGAATATATTCATAATATATTCTTAAATATGTAATTTAAATATTAAATTATTTAATAATAATAATAAAATATTTATAAGGTACCATCAAGATATATTCCTAATATATTTTTATAAAAAAAAATATATTCCTAATATATTTTTTTAAATATTATTAATAAAATATTTATATTTTAATATTTAATTTATTCAATATATTAATTTTAAATAAATTTTGAATTTGTATTGCTATATTATATTGCAACTATATTCTTATAATATTCCTATTTTATAAATATATTAAAAATATATTAAGAATATATTAACAATTTACAATATATTTATAATATATTAATAATATCAACATATTCGCAATATATTACGTTTCCTTCACAATGGAAACTATATCTTAAAAATATATACAAAAATATATTTTGAATATATTTGTATAAATTCTAATATATTTTCACACATATTTTCACATATCTTTTTCTACAAATGTATTCAAGTATATTTAAAAGTATCTTTTTAAATATATTTTTATATAACAATAATATAATATTATTATATAATAATTAAATTTAATTCATAATTAAATTAATAAATAAATTATATTTTTATTGTTATTTAATATGAATAACAATGATATAAATGTATATTATTCGTTTCGAAAGTTGATCGCATATGTAAATATTTCGGATGGAAGGAAGGAACAAAGTTTGGATATAAATCTGTCTGTGCATAATAACCGCAGAAACAATCGATGTCCAACTTTTGTCATGACTCGGCCATTTTTCCTTAATGATCGCAAAGCCCCGAAATGTTCGACCGACGTCCCGAAATCTTGCGCACATATGTATACCGCATTTCCAAAATTTACGTTCCGTTAGTTGTGTTGGCAAATATGCTGTACGCAAAATAAATCAAAATGAACAAAACGACGATCCATCTGGTGGATCTTCAATCATTCATTATATGCATATTCAATGACGTTCAACATTTTATGTTCAAGCAACATATATTTCCCTTTTCCCATATTGTCAAAATGAAAATTAAAAAAGAAAGATTGGTTCAACTACTTTTAATCAACATTTAAACAATTTTCATCAAAATTAAAGTTTTTTTTTCAATTGTTTGATTCAAATTTTAAACAATGTAATCAAAATTAAAAACGAATTTCATTCAAACATTGTTACAAGAAAATTTAATTTAATCAATTAATAATTAATTGGAAACCATTTTTTTTCAAAATTATTTAATGATAAATAAAAAATGTAACATTGAAAATATGCTTAAAATCCACACTTTAAACTGAAATAAAAATGAATCTTTATTCAAAATAATTTAATGTTAAATTGAGCAAAGAAATTTAACATAAAAAATGTGTTTAAAAAAAGTAGATTTGAAAAATTCGCGGGTTCAGCAAAACAAGTGAATATGAGAAAAAGGAGGGGAAAAAAGGGATGACAAATGGGAACCGCAGCGAGCAATAATCGAGAGCAGACGAAGAAGCGCTTCTTCATACCCCACGCGTTTGCGTGTAGGCAATTGCCTATATCCCTTATAAGAGAGAGAGAGAGAGGGAGAGAGAGAGAGCGCGCGGCAACATAATCTCTCGGTAGGAGGCTGGAAAACACATGTCCCGCACTCGTGCAGTGAGGCCACGTGTGGGGTGGATTCTGTCTCCTCATCTTGCACAGTTTACTTTCCCAAGTCGAAAGTCCGCACTGCTTTTCGACAGTTTCACCAAAACTACACAAATTTTAACTTTACTTTTGCTGTATTATATACACGTGATGTAGATAAATGTATTTTTTTCGTTTCATTTCGCTACACAAAATGACATCTGATAAATGATCTCACTTAACTGTTTAAGTCGTGAATTGTAATATTATTTAATGTTTAATTTTGTTTTGTTAATTATTGTAAACATTTATTTTGAGTTTGACTTTACATAACGAAAATAATTTAACTGTGCAATGTCATAAAATATACAAAATAGTAGGGATGGGCGATTATTTGAAAATAATCGATTATCGAATAATCGATTAATCAAAAAATCGATTAATAAACATCGATTACTTAAAATCGATTAATCGATTTTTGATTATTCGATTTTTGAATTAATCGATTTTTTGATTAATCGATTGATCGATTATTTTATTATTCGATTAATCGATTTTTGATTAATCGATTTTTGAATTAATCGATTTTTTGATTAATCGATTGATCGATTATTTTATTATTCGATTAATCGATTTTTCTTATTAATCGATTAATCGATTTTTTGATTAATCGATTATTCGATAATCGATTATTCGATAATCGATTATTTTCAAATAATCGCCCATCCCTACAAAATAGTAACCTTAAAATATGAAATATAGATATATTGATTTAATAAAAGGAAAAGAATAATGAAAAAATGTTGTCCGCATTTGATGGGCAATGATTTTGTTGATTGTCTGCAGTGACTTTGGGATTCTGGCAATGCTAGTGGAAATGGTCCTTGATTCACGAATTAGCGAAAATGGCTCGCATCCAAAATTTCGATTGCGATTGTGGCGAGCGCCGAACGACGATAAATGACACCGACAATCGCACGAAAAATATTAACTGACCCTGATCAAAAACTCAAAAATTCAACTTTTGTTTGTCTTTTCATCGACACGCGTTTTTCTGATCTTATACACAAATTTACAAAGTTTTGTGTCTTCCATTTAAAATGCATGTACGTGTAATATTTTTATAATTATTTGAATACTTTATATATTAACAATTGTGTTTTAATGTTTGAACAGAATCGTTTAATCATTAAATGAAACGAATGTAAACATTGCATTTATTTAATTTAATATAAATTGAACAAAATAGCGGAAATGAATTCGGAATTTTACTATAATATAATATATAAATGTGCAACAAGTAATAAATGTTTAATATCCATATAATTTTACATGAAGATATTAATGATTCATATATATAATACATTATGAGTATATTTTTATTTATGTTTCAATAATAAAACAAACAATGATTAATATTGTTTTCTTATTTAACAGACAAATGTTCTTATATAATTGTTTTGTTTACATTTAAAACGAATGTTTTGGTTAACTTTAATTGAAATCACAATAATTCATAGAAACTATTAAATGTCTTATATTACATTTTACAATTTTTTAAATTCTCATTTAAAATATAAAAAACGTTATAACATTTTAAAATTCAAAAAATACATGTCATCAAATGTATTTATTTTATAATTTCAAAAAATGTGACATAGCAAAATATAAAATTCAATAAGTTTTCTTTTTCTTTCAAGTTTCAATTTTGTTTTGCTTCAACAACTTTAATTTATTTTCTAGAAAATTGTCCTTCAAATGATAACTTGTTTTCATTTCTCCGAAAAACATGTGATAAACAAAGGGAAATATTTATGCTAATAACAAAGACATGTGAAAGTATGCGAATAACATAAAAAACATACTGTTTAAATGTATTTTTGAAAAGCACTATTCTAGACTCGCAATTGCATAAAAAGAACTCAAAAACAGTCCACTTTTGTATTCTAAAACTCATTCTCTTTTTAACCTCTAAACTAAATTAAAAGAACAATAAACCCCAGAACCATCTCCTTAACTCGAGAAAAGACCAATAAAGTGTTACGCAATATCCTCCCACCTTTATTGCATAACAAAACAAATTCGTAAACTTGAACAAAAAGTGAGAAAGAGCGAAAAAGTTCAGAAGAAAATAAAGGACGGCGAGTGCAAAAAAGTTGCAGGGACATGCAAAAGTGCAGTTGAAGCATGAAAAAGTGAATTGCATTGAGTGGCGGCAGCGGCGTTCGCGTACAATTTTTTGCCTCCTACACTGGTTTTCATTTAGCATCTCTGTCGCGCTCTCTCTTTATTACGTTCTAACAGTTGACGCTATGTACGGTTAGCGTGAGCATCGGCCGAAGGTAATGTGCGCCGATGCTGGCAGTGCGTAAGCTTGAAACACGACACCCGAGAGATTGCACACACAGGGATCGCACCACTGGAGAGAGGAACTCATCATCAGATGAGGGGAGGCACACGAACAGACAAGGAAAGACAGAGACGGAGAAATGCCGCCGGAGAAAACAAACATGTACTCCCTCCCCTCGTAGAGGAGCAAGACGAGGAGAGGGGAGGGAGCACGTGCGTCGTATGACGCGCACAGTTTCCGTCTCTTTTGCCCTGCGAATTCAAAGAACATGAGACAAACAAGGATAGAAGATGTAAGAGCAAAGATTTAAGGGGAAGTGAGGAACACGGGAGGGGAACGAAGACGACTTCTGGCAGCTGCGTTAGGCGCGTGCGGCGTCGAACCATTTAAGGCGCGATCGGCGACGCCAAGCGTCGCAACCGCCCCCTCTCGGCACCCGGACAAACTACCCGATCGTCGCCCCCCTTCTCTCCCCTCATCCTGCCGATTAGAGATCCCATCATCTCGCCACGCTCGCACTCAATGTCGTCTTCAACGCAGTTTCGTCGTCTTATTCCTTTTTGTTTTATTGTCTTTTTTTTATTATTTTTTTTTGCAGACAATGTTTGCATTGCGACAAAGCAGATGGCGCGATTATTTTTAAAATTATTTTTTCTTTTGGGTGTGCAGCATCTATATCCCAAAACGAGAATATCCCGAAAAAAAATATCGCTAAACAAAGTATTCCCCCAAAAAATATCCCTACACATAATATCCCAAAAAATATATTTTTATAAAAATATCCCAAAATTTATTCTTAATTATTATTAATTAATAATATATTATTATATATCTAATATAAATATTAATTAATTAATTATTACACTATTATGTTTTAGCGACTAAACAAATCTACCTATATCCCATAAAAATATATTCACAATTACATATATAATATATGAAATAACAATAACAATTAAAATATAAATATAATACGTGAACAAATGAATCTGTATACATTTATTTAATAATATGTCTCGAAAGTAAAATAGATCGTAAGTACAATGGTATAAATATTAAGGAGAAGTAAATATTTAAGAAAGTATTTGTTTAGTTTATTTGTTTAATTAACGTTCTATGGCTTTATTTATTTATATATTTATTTCTTCTTTGTTTAATATTAACGCCTATTTTTAGGATAAATCAACAGGTGTATATTAATTTGAGGTATAGTGATGTGTGATGTTTGAAAAAATTAATCGATGTTTTAAAACATCGATATTGAATAATCGAATTTCGTTTGAAAACATCGGTTAATCGATTTTTGAAGTGTATTAAGCTCTAAACTTGTTCAAACATTTAATAAAATAAAATAAAATAATTGCAATATATTAATAACAATAAAATTGAAGTGATTTAAGTTTCCATTAATATATAAATTACCCTAATTCCCGGTAACTTGCATAAGTATTAAGGACTGAGATATGAAATAAAACAGTAGTTTTCATAATTTATACTCATTTATTTAATAAATAATATGTTTGTATTATTAAATAACACCTTGTTAATTATATAACAATAAAATATTAGTTTCATCGTAAAATATCATACATAAACTATTTAAAATACTTGTATTTATTAGGAAATAAATAATTAATTGAATTAACATAGAAATAAAAATCTAAATGTGTAAATACTTTTTTCGATTATCATAATCGAAAAAATAATCGAGCATCAATTAATCGGGAATTCTGTTTAAATAATCGATTAATCGATTTTAGTACGGTTTTTCTGATTGGCGGCGCTAGAAGGGATTGTTTTGCATTTATTTTTAGGTTAATTGATTGAAACATGATTATTTTGAATATCGAAAAAAAATATCTTTATATCTAAAATATTTTCGGAAATAATAAATTAATATAAAAAATTGAGTTAAACAAATAAAATTATCAATTAATAATACAATTAAAAAAGACGATTTATTTATTTTTTCCTCATTTCAATTTACTTTTATTTCCGGAATTCATTTTATTGTCTGATTTTGTTTAATATTTTATTTTCATTTTATTAATTCAACTATTGCACATATTTAAATATCTTAAACATTTAATTTAATTAATTAGTTAATAAATGTTTAAACTATATCTTAGCTTTTCCTTAACAATACGAAAAGAAAGGTGTAGTGAAATGTAATTCTTATTATGAATAATTATATTTAAATTAAAGTGCAAATACTTCGAACTTAAAAAATAAATAAAACATAATCGTTAAAAAATAGTCTAAAAATAGCTTTACGTTTGTCTTTTCCGCGGCAGAGTTAATGGTGCAAAGAACAGCGACAAAGGACGAAATGGTTAGTTGAATAATTAAAAATTAGAAAGGTAATGGAATGCATTATCTCGACAGAGACAAAGAAAGCCATCGATGCGGTTAAATTATTCGTGCGACTTTTGCAAAATATCGCTTTGTAGATTAATAATTGAGTCTGCAATATATATATCGAATTTCTCAGATTCGCCTCTAAAACATTTGTTTTTTTTTTTTTTGTCAATTTTCAACATTGATTAATAATTTTGCAAATTTTATTGAAAAAAGAGTATTTATAAAGTCTATCTTGAAAATAAAAAAGCAAAGAATGGTGTAAAAAGATTATGTCTCTTAAGTACAAGAAATGAAATACAGTGTAATAATTAAGATTGGCCTTTCATTTATGTATTGTTTTCAGGATAAATGCATTTAAAATAATTATACCCTGTGAACTCTAAATACACTAATTTCAAAGTTAGATAACAAATCTACATATAATTTGTATGAAAATCTTAATAGAAATAACAGATATTTAATTTAACATTAAATTATTGGCACTTATATGCGCACCTGGCGGATTTTTGAGCAACTAAAAAATGAATGTATTATACATGGCTGAAAAATATTTTGATTGATTACAAAAATTGTTTAACTCATTATTTTATGTTCAATTCTATGTAGGGATGGGCGATTATTTGAAAATAATCGATTATCAAATAATCGATTAATCAAAAAATCGATTAATCCACATCGATTACTTAAAATCGATTAATCGATATCAATTACTTAAAATCGATTAATCGATATCAATTACTTAAAATCGATTAATCGATATCAATTACTTAAAATCGATTAATCGATTTTTTATTAATCGATTAATCGATTTTTTATTAATCAATTAATCGATTTTTTATTAATCGATTAATCGATTTTTTATTAATCGATTAATCGATTTTTTATTAATCGATTAATCGATTTTTTATTAATCGATTAATCGATTTTTTATTAATCGATTGATCGATTTTTTTTATTATTCGATTAATCGATTTTTCTTATTAATCGATTAATCGATATTTCTTATTAATCGATTAATCGATTTTTTGATTAATCGATTATTCGATAATCGATTATTTTCAAATAATCGCCCATCCCTAATTCTATGTATGAACATGGCATGTTCTGACATTTTTTTAACAAAACAATGTCATTATTTTGAATAAAAAAAATGTAATATTAATGATCAAATTTATCTACTCAATGCCATCTTTGATATGTTTACAGCACCGTCAGCAGATTCTAAGACGAAATAGTATTGTCTGTCAAATTTAATTGATTAAAAATTAATATTAAAAAGTTCTGTTTTGTTTTTGTTTTCATTTTTTTAATTTTGCATTTTTAAAAGCAAATAATAAAGTTATTGTTTGTTTTTATAATAAAAAGAATTAACAAATCTATCGTCAGATGGCGTTCGATAAAAATATATCTTTATGAATTGGATATTTAAAATAAAAAATGTTAACCGCGAATATAACATTTTACAACGGAACCTTGCACTCAAATCGCGTATTTTATATAACTCATTGCACAACATTTAATGCGTTATATAATATTGTATAACGTATTTACTGTTAATTCTATTTGTTCGTACTATTTGCCTACAATTAATTCACAGACGGATCAAAAGAAAGGCTTCGAAAAGTCATGTTTACTGGGCGATTCACACCAAATGCTTCGTTGCTTTATTGAAATTTGATTATTTACTTAATTTATACTTTTCAAATTGAACCCAGTTTTTTAAATTTGTTCCGAGAAAAATCAATAGAAAAATGAACATTTAATATCTGAAACTTGCTCATTTTAACAATTTAAATAATTAATATACTTTTAAAAGCAATTTTTTGGTTATTATTTTGGTTTACTTTTTTTTATTGAATTAAAATGAATAATATTATTATTTGTATTTATTTATAATAGATGTAATAAACTTTTATACAAATTCTCAGTTTTCGATTCTGAATTCTTTTATACAATTAAAAAAGTAAATGAATTATAAATAAATAATTAAAATGATGACGTTTTTGCAAAGTTATAAATAGAATATTGCTTTGTTGAATTGATAAAATTGAACAAAGTTTGAATAAAAATGTAACTCTTAATGCAAGTTTACGTGATTTACAATAGAAGTGTTTCTTAAACGTCACGTTCAATTATCGTGACGTCGCTTTGGTGGGTTGGAGCAAAATAAATACACGAAGCTTTGCATTTTTCATTAACAATATTGGCACCGTCAAATTGTGAACGATCTTCAATAACGAATAATATACCGCAAAACTTTGTTGCTTGTATTTTTAAATTATTTCACGTTGAATAATTTGTTTAACGTTAATTAACTTATTACATGACGGCTTTCTTGAAATGTCATTAGAAAAAAATAATTTAATTCATTAAGCAACAGAAATGATATAGTGCAAGCGAACTAAATATATGATATTGTATTTGTGTCAATTTGTAAAATAATGTGCACAATTTTTGAAGTGTTCTTTTATATCCTAAATATATGTCATATTGCCCTAATTTATATATAAATTATATATATTCATATATATTTTATATAATGTTTATTATATTTGTTATAGATATTTCGAATCCACATCACTATAAAAACAAGTGTTTCGTTTTGAAACATTTTGTACCCGCTTTTAAAACGTTTAGAAGTGTTTACAAATTTTCGCCTATCTTTTTATAATGGGAAACACTTGCGCATGTTTCAACATTGAAAC
>JABFPJ010007304.1:0-10078 GCA_022817425.1 Gryon sp. ZL-2020 | reverse complement strand
ATATTATACATATATAACGCCACAGAATATATATATGGTTATATATATGTATGCGTATATGTATATGTATATAAAAATTACCTTTAATTATGTCAGCTAATTATTTGTTGTCGTGCCAACAGTTGCAACACGACTGACATAAAACCATTAGTGACGGGAAAAAGAGAAAGCAATCCTTTAGGGACCGATCAATCATGAATTTTGATGTAAAATAAATCGACCAATCACGATTTTTCACCTCGAAAGTCATGGATTTTTTAATAAAGGATTATGGCAAAAAGCTAGTTGATAATTGCAAGTCATGTTTTAACCAGATAATTGCCAGATGGCTGTCAGATTAATTCCACATTTGAAAGATTACGTGGAAAACAACGGGAAAGTCAGCGATGAAAACAACGTAGTTTAACATAGAAATTTAGCCCTGTTATGAAAATTAAAAAACAATATTTTTATCAATTTACTTGTTTGAATGATTATTACAAATCTTAGATGTTCAAAATTTCATAATTTTTACATATTTCAAATTTACCTTATGTTCTAATTCTCGGAATGAAAAAACAGCAAAATGTAATTGATCCTAAATTTTGTGACGTCTCGATGACGATACAATGAAAATTCAATCATTAGTCGCAGCCGTTACAACCGAGTTGTAATTATTTAAATTTTTTTCTATTGCTGTTGAGATATGCGCCTATTAATTCTAGATTCGACGCCCGCGGATTGATGAACCGGCATGCAGGAAAATTTCCAGCTTTTTCTAATTAACTTAATGAATTTAGCGACCACCTTGCGGCGTCAGTTAACAATCGATCCGCTGCGACAATTGGAGTTATCTGGCTATCGCGTTTTCGCGCTTATGTTTTGTTATGAAAATCTGCTCGATTCGGCCAGTTGCCGCAGCGTATAATTATTTTTCCACGTTTAATTGGGTTTTTTTTATACAATATTGTTGAACGGACTCTTGTTTTCACTCGGGTATAGCCCCATATTTTCTACTCCATTTTTTCTACCAATACTTTTCTTCTACTTTATTATTTTTCTACCAATCAGGAAATTCTACTATTTCGTTTTTCTACAATATTTTTCTACTATTTTCTTTTTTTCTACTTTTCAAAAAAAAGAATGTTAAACAAAAGACAACGTCAATTTGTCAAGACAAATGAATTGAGCTTGTTTTTTTCATTTAAAAGGGTCAGTATTTAGACAAATTCAAACACATGGTTTGCAACCATCATAGAACGATACTAAAAATGGAACCATAAAAATATCGGCACAAATGATGTGTGCAACAGCGGTCGTTTCTGTCGAAGATGTCCTTACGGCTTTTGCGGCAGTTAAGGAAGATGCTCCAACAGAATTCAAACCAATTCTAGATTACTTTGAATTACGTTGTTTTTTTTATTTTTTTTTCATACTAATAATTAGTTTATAAATCTAGGAATATTATACACGCAGACGGCGACGAGCTGCAACCCCAAGATTTCCACCAGACTTATGGAACATGTACAATGCCAACCTTCAGAACCTATCGCGCACAAATAATTTATCAGAAGGATTGCATAATCGGTTTCAAATCGTTGTTGGCAGAAATCACCCAGGCTTATACTCTTTCATGAAAGAAATGCTCAAGGAACAAGCCGATACCGAATGAATGATTCGAGATCTTGATTTGGGCAAACGTGTTAAGAAAGGAAGGACACAAGCACGACAACAAATTGAAGACCGAATAACAAATATTTTACTCCAGTATGAAGAGACAAAGGAATAAATTCTAGTGTATTTGAAAGATGTCGGAAATTATATTCAATTTTAATTGAGTTTGAGCTTCGTTTTATTTAGTAGAAAATTAGGTATAATTGATAGATACTAGAAAAAATAGTAGAAAAATATGAGTAGAAAATTCCAAGTAGAAAAAATGGGGGGAAAAAGGGTATAATTTTTCACTCGATCTTTTAGGCAGTAGACGGACAAATAACTTTGTGAAGAAAAAGTGTTGTTTCATTTCGGCCTACTCCACCCGGTTTTCCGCTTGGCCCATTTAAAACTAAATTGCATAAACGATTATTTAGCGATCCTTCCAGGATACCGTGGTTGAATCCAAAGTAAATACAAACAAACTCAAGTGTCTAGTCGTGAGATAGTGAGAGTGAAAACGGTACCGTTGGATTCTGCATGAACTGCACCAAAAAGTCGAAGTACATTCGCTATGAATGAGGTCACAGTGAGTCATTTACGCCAATTCTAGTCACACCTTTTTCTGTCCACACGTGGCCTTTTCCATCACCGTTATTGCTGTCGGCAAGCGGAAGAACGCCGGACACGGGACGAGTTACCGGACTCGCATACACACCACTTTGTGTCGGATTGCCAACTTCACAGGCGCCGTCGGGTCATTGCCGAGCGGGTAGCCTACACGCCAGGTGCCACGAAACTCGCTTCTCAAAGCGTTACGGCCGATCGGGTTGCCTGTCAGGCAGGCGCTCGAAATGTTCCGTCGTTAAATATATAATTTAATCCTACTAATATATAAATTTTAATCTATTTCTGTCTGTCTGATTGTCTGTTTGTCTGTGTGTCTGTTACCTCATCACGGCCAAACTACTGGACCGATTTAGTTTAAATTAGTTCCAAATTAAAGCTTATACTTTCCTGAATGTCATAGGCTATATGAAGTAGTGTTTATAGTTTTGAATTGTGATAAAATAAAATTTTTTCCCTTTAAGGTCATTGGTGGGTGGGACGGCAGATCGATTTTAAAGAAAAATGTCAAGCGACTAATTTAATAAATGTTTTGAAAAAACTGTAGCGTGTTTGAACGCCAACGTCAACGATTTTATTCTATATCACGCGAAATCTACCGAACCGATTTTGCTGAAATCTTAAGAGCAACTAGCTGAACTCCTCTATGCTGCCGTACGCTATATAAAATTGCGATATATAAAGTAGTTTTTGAAAAAAAATCCTTTTCTAATGGGTATACCTTTGGCCGAGAAGGATTTATCCAATAAAGCCCCCGATCAGCTACTTATTGGTGCCGATCTTTATGGGACCATTTTGGAGGATTGTAATATCAAAGGCACTCCCGAGCAACCCATTGCTCAAAAGACCATCTTTGGATGGATCCTTTCCGGATAGACATTGGATTGTCCTAAACTTATCCCGACCAAATCAGTCGCGATGCTGTGTCACGACTTTGCAGATTTGCAGGATGTTCTAAGGCGATTTTGGGAGGTACAGGAAGTCGTCTTTGACAAACCTTGGACGCAAGACGAGCTTAAATGCGAGGAAAACTTTGTCCATACTCACGAAAGACTACCAAATGGTTGTTATTCAGTATGCCTTCCATTTGAAGTCGACCCCTCGTCTCATTTAGGCTCTTCAGATCACATCGTTCAGCAATGGGCTGCCATCTGGGCTCAGTTATCCTCATTAACTCAGTCGACAATTCTTCGGTGGGTACACAGCGGTCGGGTTGTTGCCTCCATAGAACTTGTCGGGTTTTGTGACGCTTCGAAAGCTGCTTATGCGGCTTTCATTTATTCAGGAGTCCGGACAACTACGGCAGAAGTTGTCGAAAGTTGTTAACGATACCTAAATTAGAACTCGCCGCAGCTACGTTACTAGTTAAATATTTAGTGGCGATGCATAGGACAAGTTCGTATTTCGCGCAACTGCTCTGTCACTGCTGGACGGATTCGACTATTGTGTTAGATTGGCTGGGAAAGCATCCCTCGCAAGGCGATATATTTGCTGTGTTTCGAAAATTTAAACCCTCCTTCCAACAGCTCGTTGGCATCATGTTTCTTCGCGACAAAACCCGGCGGATTCGGCTTCTCATGGCGCGTCTGCTGTTGATCTTATTAAATCCTCGCTTTGGCTGCATGGCCCTGAGCGGTTGGTGTTAGATGAGGACTTATGGCCTAAATGGAAAGGTGCAATTATACGTGCCGATGTCGTTAATCAGGGAGTCGTAGTTCAATTCGCTGTTCCACCAAAGAATGAGACCTTACAAGCATTAGCCGTATGGGTGTCAAGTTGGAATAGGTTATTGCGGATCACCGCCTATGTTTTGAGATGGATTCTTATTCTCAGAGAATGATGCGTCTGCGAAATGGTTCCTTTGGCTTCAGTCTATTCAATTTCCAGAGGAGGTGGCTCGCTTGCAATCCGGCTTTCCGGTGGAGAAACGCAGCTCTATTCGCTCGCTTAATCCCGTAATCGATGAGAAGGGCCTTCTGAGAGTAGGTGGACGATTAGGAAATGCAGGATTGGAATATGGTATCGCACACCCCCTCATCTTATGCTCACATTTGATGGGCCATTTGCCTCCGACAAGGGTTACCCGGCCCCGCGTCCATTTCATAATTGTGGGATCGATTACACTGGCCAGTTCCAAGTACGCACTTCAAAAGGTCGGGGGCATAGAACCCATAAGATTTACATTTGTGTGTTCGTTTGTTTCGCCACAAAGGCGATACATTGCTCATTTCATTTACTTAAGAATAAAATTATTTTGCTCCTACTAGGACATTGCAAGGGGGGCGGTGATGAAGAGATATGCGCGTATTAAGTCGAGATTCGACGCCTGCGGATTGATGACCCGACATGCAGGAAAATTTCCAGCTTTTTCTAATTAGCTTAATGAATTCGGCGACCACCTTGCGGCGTCAGTCACCAGTTGACCTGCTGCGACAATTAAAGCTATTTTGGCTATCGCGTTTTCGCGCTTATATTTTGTTATAAAAATTGGCTCGATTCGGTTAGTTGCCGCAGCGTAAAATCATCTTTCCACGTTTAATTGGGTTTTTATATACAACATTGTTCAACGGACTCTTGTTTTAACTCGTTCTTTTAGGCAGTAGACGGACAAATAAACCCTTTACTGAAGAGTTTGAAGAAAAGGTGTTGTTTCATTTTGGCCTACTCCACCCGGATTTCGGTTTGGCCAATTTAAACTAGTCATTCATACACGAATTCTCTTTACTGTCGATGGAGTACAACTGTAACCCTGTAAGACATGTCTATTGCCTCAGCTTAGCGCTGCTACTGATTGGTCACTTGGCGACCGTGCCAATAATTAGACATTGTTGGTCGTATACCGTAGCGCCTCTACATTTTTTATGATAAAATTGTAGGAGATATTTAAAACAAAACTTTAAATGCATAATATAGTGTACATGTTTTGGTTCAAGTTACTTTATTATATTAATTGATTTATGTTAATAACGTGAAATTAAATACAAGGTCGTGCTTCAAACCTATTATTATTGTGCCATTACGTGCTTTCGTATTGTGTTCCTCTTAATTATTAGGAAAAAATTAAGTTTGAAATTAAATTTGAAAATTTATTATGTGTGAAAAAGTGTTAGATATTAAAACAATTGAAATAAGCAGTAAATTATGATAAATGTTAATATTTATTAAAAATTCTAATCAAATATTCTGTTTAAATTGATTATGTAATAAGCATTTTCCGTACAATTTTCGCATAATTTATTATAATAAATGGTTTCTTGTGATATTTAACATTGTTTGCTTTGTATAATTTACATTTCTGTGCAACAATACAACTAAAGAAATAACAAACCTGGTATATATATACAATCATTTAATACAAACAAATTAATAAATTTAAATAAAATTTCAATAAGAAACAAAAATACAAACATTTAAACTTACAGTATTAAAAAATCTGAAAAAATATAAAATGTTTCAAATATTGTATAACAGTTTATTATTATTATTCGTAGTGAAATATAAAAGAATTAAAATTATTTCAAGCCAATAACTTTGTGGATAACACATATGATGAAGAAAACAATCACTCTTCACAAGGCCAAAGGAAAAAAGAACAAAATCGCGAAAACTAAGGAAGAAAGGTAACATATAATTGATTGTAAGACAATTCAATGAAAAAAAAGGAAAAAAATAATATAGAGTACATTTAATATATTAGGAGGTAAATTAAAGAAAGTCAGAGAAAAATGTTCGAAAAAACGGCGAAAAATTTTCCGAGGGAAATTTTTCGCCGTGGTGTGCTATAAATCGTCATCGGACAGCAAGAATCTAGTTACAAGGTGTGACTCTTGTAAGAAAATGGTTAGCCGATTCTTAGGTTTTATATCAAATATCATATTACATTTAAGGGTATACAAATATTAATTTTTAAATACTTTTTTATTTTTGTTCCTTCTTTATTTAATTTTGAGGAAGTATTTAAATTTTTTAAATTAGAAGATGAACTGAACAAAAAACCTGAACAACTTTTGTCCCTTTTTAATTTTTAAATTATCTTGTCCCGAAAATTTAATTCTTATAATAAATAAAAAATTAATCTTGAAACGAGACTTTCATGAAAAACTTGAACATGAAAAACAGAATTAGAAAAGAGAAAAATAATATTTATTTATTTCTTGAATAAACCTAATAAATGTATTTATCTTGTTAACAAATTCAGATTTAGGTCTGACCGTGGGTAAATAAAACTTATACAACACATGAATAGACCACTGTTGGTACGACAGTAGAATGAGATATTTGAAATCAACTATTGATATTCAACAAGACAAACAAACATCCATACATTCATATTTATATATTAGTAAGATATATATATCAAGAGACACGGTAGTGTCTCTGGCCTAGTACAAAAAAACGATCGTTTTTGAGCGGCCAGCACTATGCTGGCAAATGCCGTTTTTCAACATAAAAAAACAACAATAGAAATACAATTCAAATTTTTTTTTGCTATAATATTGTTGCCATCATCGACCTGAAAAAAAATTTCAAGTTGATGCACATGCATTGGTGTGCATATGCATTGACTTGAACGGATATACGTGAACCATAATGGTTCATGCGTATCCGTACATGTATTTACTGTACGGTTTGCCGGAATTTTATATTTTGCTTTTTTTCATTGTGAAAATCGGAACATTATGAAAATTTTGAAAATGTGAAAAGTATACAATTTTGAACATCTGAAGTTTGTAATAACCATTCAAATAAGTAAATCAATACATTATTTTCTCAACTTTTTTAACAGGGTGCAAATTTCGATGATAAACTATGTTGTTTTCCACGCTGATTTCTCCGTTGCTTTCCACGTGATTTTTCACGTATTTTTCAATGTTATCTTATAAAGCTGGAATTCCAATTATGTGGCATTTATCAGGTACCTATAATAAGACAAGATTATGGTCCGCGATCTCCCAGCTTCTTGCCTTACTTCTGTTAGAATTTTTGGGTGTGCGATAATATAATCTTTAACTATTAATTGAGATATATCGAGGAAACAGTATTTTTTGGAATCTAATTTTTAAATTTTTCATTGAGCAATCATTGTCCGAACAGTATCAATTATAAATGTGTATCTTCAGATCATTACATTATCCAAAATCATTTATTGACACATATGTTCATCAATGAAACCGATAGGGTCTTCGGCCAATTAAGCATTAGCAAATGTTATATCATAACCACATTCTTATGAATCCCGGACGAAATATTAAAATATTAAAAACGACACATTATAAATACAAGTTGAATTAATTATCGATAAGATATACACATATCAACGTATCATAATAGTAGCCGGGAAGCACAAAACTGGACACAAAATTAAAAAAATCCCTTGAACGTGAACCTCGGCAAATACACCGACCATTGCACGATAGTGGACATTGATATTCCTTTCTGTAGCTCAACGTGTCCATAATTCCATAATTGCGGCCGCTTCGCGGCCACAATTATGGAATCTAAAATAAAAAAATCAATTGAACGTGAATCTCGGAAAATACACCGACATTCACACGATATTTGGCTTTTGTTATAATTGTTTCGTTAGATTGTATTTATCATAAAATTATTCATAACTTGTCCTATTCCTATCAGAAATCTATTGTCGATAATTTTCGTTTTTTCCAAGGTTATTTTTTTCTGATGATATTTTGTCCAAGGTTATTTTGTCCGAGTGTTATTTTGTCCGAGGGTTATTTTGTCCAGTGTTGAAGTGTCCAGGTTGTTTTATCCAATGTTGTTTCGTCCTTATACACATTTTTATGAATAGCTCGTGAACACATTCATATTAATAAATAAAATACATATTCATTTAAAACACATGAATTATAAATTAACGTCTAATCAATGTTTCCCGCTATTGGAAATTTCGAAATTTGCCAGTCATTTGTCAGTCAAATTGCAGATTTTTATTCAGAAAATGAAATTTACTTCTAATATAATATTTAACAGCTGGTAAATGCTCGTAAAATGCCAAGTGTTTCCAAGTTTTCTGACAACTGCGATTAATTTATCCCTGACTCAGTAATTTTTCTGCTATCATTCATTTTTTCACTCACTTACTATTCGTACATTGTGGGATGCTTATGGGAACGTTATGGAAAGCTTATGGGAAGCTTATGGAATACTTACGGAATACTTATTGGAAGCTTATGGGATGCTTATGGGAAGCTTATGGGAAGGCTATGGGATATTTATATGAATTTGGTATTAACCTATACAACATATATAATGTAACATATAAACGCTTATGGTTTGTGCCAAGTTTTCATTGAAAGTAACGAAACTATCGGAACTAATAAAACTAAGGAGTATGTATAACTATATAACTAGCAAGATTAACAAGATTAACTAAATTAAAGAAACTAACAAAATGTTGTTTTTGGATGTTGTTTATAGTGTATATATTTTTTTGATTACTTATACTTGTAATAGTTATAGTAATTTTTTTGATTACTAAAATTGTAACACATGATGAATTACTTAAAAATTACTACAAAAAAATGAGGAACATAAAAAAGAAATACATTTAAATAAAGAACTTTAACATAAGAAACCAAAATTTTATGCACATAAAAAATAAGCACGAAAGAATTAGAAACATAAAAAACCCGCACAAAATTATCAGAAACATAATATTAAATACACAAAAACTGACACTTAAAAATCACATACATAAAAAACCGAAACATAAAAATCTCGCAGAAATATATCAGACACGTTAATATCAGACACATAAAAAACTGACACATTAAAATCCGGCACAAAATTATCAGAAACATAATATTAAATACACAAAAAACTGACACTTAAAAATCACGTACATAAAAAATCGACACATGAAAAACTCGCACAAATATATCAGACACGTTATTATCAGACACATAAAAAACTGACACAAAAAAATCCCGCACAAAATTATCAGAAACATAATGTTAAATACGCAAAAAACTGACACTTAAAAATCACGTACATAAAAAACCGAAACATGAAAAACTCGCACAAATATATCAGACACGTTAATATCAGACACATAAAAAACTGACACATAACAATCCCGCACAAAATTATCCGGAACATAATAATAAATATACAAAAAACTGACACTTAAAAATCACGTACATAAAAAACCGACACATGAAAAACTCGCACAAATATATCAGACACGTTAATATCACACACCAAAAAAACTGACACATAAAAATCCCGCACAAAATTATCGAAAACATAATATCAAATACAGAAAAAACTGACACTTAAGAATCACGTACATAAAAAACCGAAACATAAAAAACTCGCACAAATATATCAGACACGTTAATATCAGACACATAAAAATCTGACACGTAAAAATCCCGCACAAAATTATCAGATAGATAATATTACAAACACAAAAAACTGAAACTTAAAAATCACGTACATAAAAAACCGAAACATAAAAAACTCGCACGAATATATCAGACACGTTAATATCAGACACATAAGAAACCGAAACATAAAAATCCCGCACAACATTCTATCATTTTTCGTTCTATTTTTCCTATCGTTGTTTGGTACCAGATCGTAGGACACATTGTGTACTCGAGCGCAGCTGTCCTCTAACGAACATTTAGTTAAATTAAATAAGGCCGCGGGAGTTCGAAAATACTCATAATAGTTCCAATCATAATACAAGTAATAATGTTGTTGTCATTATTATAATTATATGAATGATAATTATTTATTTATACAAAAATATTATTTATTAATAAAATTAAATTATTATAAATTAAAAATATGA
>JABFPJ010007303.1:0-10078 GCA_022817425.1 Gryon sp. ZL-2020 | reverse complement strand
AACTATTTAATTTCAACCACAGGCCCAGTACTGGCTCAGTACTGGCTCTGGCCTAGAGGAAACCTTCAGCATGTATTCATGTTTTAGATAGAATAATTTCGAAGACACCGTAGACCAGTGGTAAAGTACGAGACTAGTAACCTGAAGGACCGAAGTTCAATTCTCATCAGAAAATTAAAAAAATATAATTTTCAATTTTAACAAGTACAAAATTAATAGTAATATTAATTTGATACAGAAAAAAAACGAATACGAACTAAAAATAGAATATATTTATTTTTTATTAATAAAAATTAATTGCAAAAAACCACTGGCAGTTATTATAACCAGTATAGACACAGTACTAATTGCCAGCCGTTGATATCTGTAAAGTGCCAGAGTATATTGGTGTTTCATCCCAGTGCTGGCTCGTACTCCATTTACAACGGTCACCCAATGGTGACTAGTAAAGTGCCAGTGCTCAGCCGTTCGACAATTTCTATTTGGGAAATTTATTTAAAACTTGTAGAAATAATAAATTCAAAAAATATTTAGAAAATATAAAATTCGCGTACGTGATAACTTAAATTGATTGTTTACTTCTAAAGCTTAAGGTGATTGCTCAAGTGCCCTTGTTTACATAAAACCAGTTCGGTTACGGTGCCGAAAAAAAGAGTTTGTTTATTACCAAAATTGATCCAGCAATTCCTAAGAAATAGAAGAATTGCTGGATCAATTTTGGTAATAAACAGACTCTTTTTTTCGGCACCGTAACCGAACTGGTTTTATGTAAACAAGGGCACTTGAGCAATCATCTTAAAGTTCTCAATGAAGATATTATTTATTTTTTCCACAATATATGATATATAATTATAAGAAATTGTTTAATTTTAATTGACAAAACTGTTTAGGTTACATATTGTTAGTATTTATACTAACGTAATAACTGTGGGGACACTTGTTTCTTTAATTTAATTACACTATTCTGAGACGTTCGCCAAATGAGCCACGTATTTATAGTAAAACAAACACAATAACGAGACAATGTTGGGTATTGTTTATCTGACAACAACCTTGTTTTCGACAACTTCGTTTCTTTTTGCGTACATTTTTTGTTTCCATTGCTAGAAATAATTGATTGTCTAAAATATGTTTTATGGCTTTTTTTATTTTATATTGTTCTCTTTATTATTACACTGGAACTTAAAAAACGAATCTAATTCTTGTATTGCTTATATCATAAGTATATTATATGATTATTGTCTCGGTCATTAAGTTACTTGTTTCTATTGATTTTGTTAAATTTATTATAAGATCATTTAGTGACATATTCTTAATTAACGTGTAATTAAAAAAATACTGATATATAAATTTGTAATATAAGTAATTACTTCATAAGATTGAAAACTAGATTTAATGAATTTTGTTTTAGTATTTGATAGATATTTATTATTATTTTTATTTTTATTATTTCTGTGGCTAAAAGGTAAAAACAGATAACTCCATTTTTTGAGTTTTGTTAAATTTTTAGTTAAAATTACTTTTTTTACTAATTTTTATGTATAAATACTCAAAATTCATCGTTGTGATCACGTTTGAATGCCCTCAGAAAAGTTTTAACAATAAATTGTAATTTTTAAAAACATGTAAATTAATATTTTGATTACTTAAATCTTCATTTTTTAACAAAAATTCAAATACAGTTATCTGTTTTTGCCTTTTAACCACAGATTTATATTATTGAATTTAATTAAAAAAAATGTAATCGATTTATATAATATAATTTATAAAATATTTTCAATAATTAGTACACAATATTACTTTCCTTATTATTTATATATATTTTTATAATTACTATATTATACAATCAATATATTTAATGTTTTAAATAATAATTATATTAAAAATTAAAAATTTGTAATTATTAATACAACTATTTATACGAATATTTTTTCAATATCTTTTTCAGAAGCAATTACTTTTATATCGAAAACACACAAGTGACAACGATTAAACGGAAATGTCAATTATTCCTTTTGCGTAATTATTGCAAGAAAACTGAAAAAGATCATATCACATGTGGATTAATCCACTGACGTCAATTAAATTTGTTTGCTTTTTTTATCCACTATTCTCCCTTTTCTGAGTAACATCTGATACCTTCTTTAGCTTTTTGTTTTTTACATTTTCTTGATTTCTTGTTCTTATTTTTGAACTCAGTTGTGCTTTTTGAAGGCCATTCGCGACGACAATCTATTTCATGCGAACTTCCACATGTTGTTTTTTGACTGCGAAAAAGAGAGCGGTCAACCTTGGCTTTGACACAGACGTAAGTGAGTTCGCAAGTTCTTTTTGTTATCCATAATGGTGCGCGGAATATACGCCTGATCAACGGCGCGAATGACGTCCCTATGCGGCTCGAGTTGAGAACTCTAAGGATATAAACAAGCGGCAACGCAATTATAGTTTTAAATCATTAAGATTAAAAATAAAAATTGGTTCAAAATACAATATCACATATAAATTTTTCTATTCAATACAATACCTACAATATTTTTATGTTTTTATTAGGCTATAAACATTCCAACTCAAGTATAATTAAGCTGTCAATAACTGAAGAATATAAAAATGATTATATACAATACGTCTTAAGAGGAAGCACTTTCGTTTTTTTATTTTGTACTTGGTCAGAGACACTATCGTGTCTTTCGATAAAATTGTTTCAAGATTGTTTGCCTTCTTACAGAAAATACAATTACACACTGAACATATAAATACGATGTATCAATAAAGATGAAAAGGATATAAGGAAAACAATCTAAATTCAATACAATTTTATAAATAATTTAAAGAAGCAATACACGTAAAGAAATAACTAATTAAAAATTACTATGTATCCGAGTAAACTTGTGACGGTAATGTCGTTTTCGTGATAATTGATAGATTTTGATTAAAATTTGCTTAATTTTGATGAATTTTTACTAAATTAATAGTAATTTTTACAAATATTTGTTAAAGTTATAAAAAAACTACTAAGTCAAAAAGTAAAATTTACTAAATGCATTTACCATCACAAGTTTACTCGGATACATAGTAATTTTTAATGAGTTTTTAATTATTTCCTTACGTGTATCTGATATTTATTTAATTGTTTATCCAGACATTATTCATTATTTTTTAATTTTACAGTTTTTTAACAAATTCAATTATTTGAAAGAACTACATATGTAAAGTTGTGATTAAATAAAAAATGCTGTAACAGTTACATTATATATTTATTTATTAAATTTTATTAAACACATTTTAACTATAAAATTAGTTACTGCTGCAATAGCAAGAAACAGTAGTTGATCGATTTTAAATTAAAATTTAAAATTTCAAATTCTTATAATTTTTAATTATTTTTAATTATTTATTATAATATACATTGGTAGTTCATAATATATTCTATAATTTCACATATATTCAGTTACTATGCCATTGTCTTGAAATTGAAAAACAGTGCAATTATAAAGTATGTTTGCAATACAATACAATTTTAATTGTCCAAATTGTTTTTATTTACATTGTTGTATTAAACCTGTCAAATCATGAAAAACCTAAATTGAAATACATATCCCATGAGTTTACAACCCCCACCGCTAGATCGCCGCGGGCGTGCCAAACTGTCTGGAATGGTCAGGCGTATAATCCTTTCTTGAGATTAATATAAAAGCGTCAGGCAGCCTCTTGCCATCATCATTCGATTCTCAACGATTCGAAAGAATTCAATCTAGAAACATGTTCAAGTTTGTTACCTTATTCTTGGCCGTTTTAATGGCAGTGGTTGTAGCTGAAGGTGGCCTTTTGGCAACATCATACGTTGCACCAGCTTATGCCACCAGTTATTCCAACTCATATCAAGCACCACTCATCAAATCGTACGCATACTCTCCCATTGTTAATGCACCCCTTTCTTATGCGGGATACGGCGCGCCACTTCCATACGTAGCCGCGGCTGGATATCATTTCTAAAGCTTCATCAATATTGGTAATAACTGAAAACACAGTTTTATATTAATTATATTAATATTTCAAATACCAAGAAAAAAATAATTGTATAATCCAAGTTTATTTAATATTTGGAAATATTTTCAAGTCACGAAATTCATTCACGCGATTCGGCTAATGCAATATTAGCGTGAATTATTTTTATAACTTGAAAATATTTACAAATGAATTAATAGTATATTTTGTAGCAAGGGAGATAAGGTCTTAAATTCTTTTTCTCTTGTGAATACAACTCCAGGCTTTGCCTCGGCTGTAAACTTCGCTGGAGAAAAATAATTTACGTTTATACGCTAGGCAAGTATCTCTGAAAATAATACGCCTGACAAAGAGAAACATTCATGTTTACATATAATGTAAACAAAGACAGATAAGTTTACTTGCCTAGCGTATTCCCCATGGTGCAAATTATATTTTACTTCACAAGGGAGTAGTATATACAGTTTACAAAAAAACTAACCTTCTGAGAAAAATCAGTAAATCTTTATCGAGAAAATTCATTAAGCAATTTTCTTAAATGTATTTAAGAGAATATGAGTTGTATACAATATAATATTTCTATATAATATAACCGAATTTTATTTTAATTATATCCGAATGAAGAAAAGTTAATGATATAAAATTGATTAATCAAAAATTAATTCTTTTTTGTTTTGCAGTCAAAATTTCCAAAATAGATCTGGAGTAAAACTTTTTGGAAAAACTAAACACTTTAAACAATCACTAGGATGAGCAACTTGAATAAAATGTCACGTTTGGTGGATGCATGCTGAAGTTACATAAAATTATATTTATCACATTGTTAAATTCTTTAGAAATATTGTATGAATGAACTTTTAATAAACATATCATTTTCTCAGCAAACTGTTATTTTTTATTTACCTTTATTAATATTTTTAAGTAATTTATAAATATATATATAAACATCTTTGTAAACAAATTGTTGATTTAAAAAGAAATATTAATGCACAGAAAACAAATATTAATGTATATATAATTTAGTAAGACTTATGAGATTTTAAAACCTTAGAACTAAAGTAAATGTTTTGTGAAATAAATAAGAAAATACATTATCAAAAAAAATAAAAAAATTAAATACAAAGATTGTATTTTAGTTATTGCAAACTGAATGTTAGTATAGCAGAAGAATGAAAGCCGACCCCTGAAAATACAACCTTATTTGCAACAGAAATAAATAAATCATTCTTTTATTTTAATAATTTATTCGAAAATGAACTTTACTTCTACTATTCATTCACAAACACTACAGTATTAATCATTCATTATATAAAAAAAAACAATTTCTTTATCATTAATATTAAAATTACTAAATTTAATGATGAACATGATTATATGTGATAATTCCTTTATTAAATAGCGTGTGCAACAATTGAAGTTAGCTTTTATCGATAACTCAATCGATGCCCTTTCCGGGGCTTTTAATTGGTAGTTACATTAAAATTAAATAAAAAGTTCAAATAAATATCCAAATTTGCAAATATTATTCGAATTTAAAGGCGATTCTTTTAAATAAGCTTAATTTATTTTATATTTATTTTTATTTTAATTGTGGAAAAGACAATTCATATTTACATTCAAAAATTTAAAAGTGCCGGGCAAAGCGCGCTTTTGGATCTAGTAAATTTAAATAGTGGTAATACATTTTATGTTATTGATATGAGCTTGATAGGACAGTAACTTAATTTTCATTTAATATAATTAAAAATGAAAATTACGCTTGCTGTTTATTGATAATTAAAATATATTATAATGAAAAAAAAGTTATTGTTAAAAATGTTGTATCACTATTACTGTGAAATATCATATGCATTTAGTGGTAATGACAATATCAATAATTTTATGTGAGTAGTTTAAATTTCAATAAAATATTTCAGTATCAGGCGCTTTTATTCATTTTCTATGATTATATGGCAATTGTTTGTTGACTTTTTAAAGGTGAAAAATAAAAATTAATTTAGAAAACCTAGAATGACGTCAAAGCTCCTTTCACAGTGATGATAAAAAATAAAATAAAGATAAACTTCAGGAAAGGGACTCAATTTTTATTATTTTCGTGATACATGCTACATATTCGATGATAATGTAATATTGAATTAATAAATAATAGTATATTACAGCCGAGGGCGCCACTGTGGCCGAGGCAAGTATATTGTTTTACTGTCCTGCGCAGCGGATCGTAAATGGAACTGACAGGCATTGAGTGCCATAAGCGAGAGCTTACGGCACGATGTTACTGTTAGTTCCATTTTCGTCCGCTGCGCAGGACTGTAAATATTTATATATATATATATATATATATATATATACTTTTACAGAAATAAAAGAATTTGTTTGTAATAGCATGTGTATGTATTGGGCTGTATACCATGTAAATAGTAAATTTGGTGACCGACCAAAATGTCACAAAATCAAAATGTCACATGACCAAAATGTCATAGGACAAAATATCACATGACCAAAATGTCACATGACAAAATGTCACATGACCAATATGTCGCAGGACAAAATGTCACATAACCAAAATGTCACAGGACGAAATGTCACATGATTTTGAAATTTCACATGTTTAAAATACCACATAAATTTAAAATAGGAAACTAAAAAAATACGGGGGCAGAGCCCCCTATCGTAAAAACATATTATATATTTAAATTGTTATGCATATATTAATTTATGATAGAAACATGCTTTAAGAGAAGAAACATGTTTACCCGTTTTGGATTCATGCCACACTCAAAGTTAGTTTTGTTAGTTTTTTTATAAACTAACAAAACTAACCGCAATCATGCCAGAGTAATGCCACAGTGATGCCACACTCAAATTTAGTTTTGTTATTATTTTTAAAACTAACAAAACTAATCGCAATCATGCCAGAGTCATGCCAGAGTAATGCCACAGTGATGCCACACTCAAAGTTAGTTTTGTTAGTTATTTTTAAAAACAAATCGCAATCAAGCCAGAGTTATTACATTATGAATTTTTCATAATATAATAATATTATAAGTATTTTAATCATGTGACAATTTGGTCATGTGACATTTTGTCCTACGACATTTTGTCCTGTGACATTTTGTCCTGTGACATTTTGGTCATGTGACATTTTGGTCATGTGACATTTTGTCCTGTGACATTTTGGTCATGTGACATTTTGGTCATGTGACATTTTGGTCATGTGACATTTTGGTTTTGTGATATTTTTGTATGTACCCACTCTCTAAATTCAAATAAGTGAATATTCACTTACAATAAGTGCAAAGTCGTCCACTTACGCCAAAAAGTGAAAATTTTCACTTATTTTGAGTGAAAAATACAATTAAATTTTCACTTTTTGGCATAAGTGGACAACGTTTGACTTATTCAGATTTAGAGAGCAGTAAATTTTACGTTTATATAAATATTTTCTATTTCTTACACATGCATCAAAAATATATCTTGTGTTTCCTCAATACACCATTAATTGTGTGAATTGGCATTATAATATATTGCATTAATATGGGAATGACACAAATAAAAAGCTATACATTTTATAAAATAATCATTTTATTTTCGCTGTTAAATTACACTTTTATTTATTTATTTATTTTTTTATGAAAACACAGGTAATATTGAAGATATAGTTGCGTGAATCGGAATTTTATTATATACAAATATTTGTGTAAGTCTAAGCTTGTGATATTTTTAGCATCATCATTAACGGATTTACCAGGCGGCAACAGGTGCGTTATAAGCGAGTGGTGCACCAGCAACTTGGGCGGTGTATGCAATTGGAGCTGCAGCGGCGTACGTCAAAGGAGCTGGGTGAGCAGAGTAAGCGAGAGCTGGGGCAGCGGCGTATGCTGGAGCGGCAGCAACATATGCAGATGTCTTGAGGATTGGCGCAGATTCAATCTTCTGGTACGAGTTGGAGTAGCTGGTTGCAACTGGTGCCGTGGCGATCACATGTGCTGGCGCAGCATGCAAAAGACCTGGCTTAGGTGAGGCCATGGCGCAGGCGATGAGTGCGAACAAAGCGATTAACTTGTACATGTTGATAGAATTGGTCTTCGTTAACGAAACTGTGTTATTCAAATGCTGACAACTAGGAAAGAACTGATAATTTCTAGCGAATTGTTTGACATTTATATACGATTGTTTGGTTTCCCCGCCGATCTAATCTGAAAAGAAATTCAAGGTTTTATATTGCGGATTGCAAAAGCAAGTTCAATGCTTTTTATTAGTAAATATACCGAAATATTGCCTTCATTGACGAGCGTGAAGAAACAATTATTTTACAATGCTTGTAGTTAATTTTCCATGAGGGATTCAGTACACATGGAATATTTGTATTTTCATTTTATTAACTGAATTACATACGTGCAATTAGTTTAATAAAATACACGTGTTATTAAATAATTACATAAGCTGAATGAAAAGTCAACTCTGATAGATAAACTTTGAAAACACTGAAATAAATTGTTAATAAATATGAAAAATCGATTAAATGATTTTATTGAGGCAATTCTTTCGAATAGAATCACAATCATAATAAAATTATTCAAACAAACTAACGCTTTTACGTTTCAATGACAAACAATTCAAATGTATTACATTTTACTTTACGATGCAAACGAATAATAATTGACATTTTTCAATTTTACTAATTATAACAATGTATAAAAACGATTATATTTTTTCTTCGTTTATTGATTCCATTAAACAATTTATAATATCAACATAAAATAAAGCACGTGTACATAACACATACATTCTAAATAATGTAATATACAGAAAATTTGAACAATAAGATTAGACAAAAAAAAAAGACTATTACATATAGGAAATGTATATGGCGATCGAGAAAGTAAAGTTGGAGACCTTGGCCTTCCATCTGTCAATCATTTTATACATTAGATAGAAGATAGTTATACCTTCTCCACTAGGGCTTATACGATACGCAGAAACAGGATTAGCGAAATTTTGAGTGGGGCTAATAGAAGTTACTTCGGGGAGGTGGAAAAATAGTATATAAAGCTTGGGTTGCTTTGAAAAGGTATCAGTCGTTTGAAAATTCAAGTTATTCGAGTAACAAAGTTACATTTACAAAACTTTTATCAAAATGTACAAGTTAATCGCTTTGTTCGCACTCATCGCCTGCGCCATGGCCTCACCTAAGCCAGGTCTTTTGCATGCTGCGCCAGCACATGTGATCGCCACGGCACCAGTTGCAACCAGCTACTCCAACTCGTACCAGAAGGTTGAATCTACGCCAATCCTCAAGACAACTGCATATGTTGCTGCCGCTCCAGCATACGCCGCTGCCCCAGCTCTGGCTTACTCTGCTCACCCAGCTCCATTGACCCACGTCGCCGCCCCAGTTGCTTACACCGCTCATGTTGCCGGTGCACCACTTGCTTACACCGCACCAGTTGCCGCCTGGTGAATCCATCAAAACCGCTGAATCAAACAATCACAAACACACACATACATCAAAATTACATTTGTACGAAAAAGATTATATTATCAATGTCGTCGAACGTTCTTTCTGAATTATCATTTTTTATAAAATAAAATTTATTTAAGTACTACATTTAATGTCTTTTCTTGATCATCATACAACATGATCCACTTTTACCTATACAGTTGAAAGCGTAATGTTATACTAACTCTTAAAAAGAATTACAAGGTGAAAAATAATTTATAATAATAAATTAAAATATAATAATATAATATATAATGTTAATAAATATAATAATAATTTTAAATAATTTTCGTCGGCATTTTTTTGTACTTCTCGAGTAAAAAAAGAATGATCAACTTTTAATCAAAAATCCAAATCAAATTTCGATCAAATTTTGATCCTTTAAATTGGACTACATATGATCTTTTTTCAATGAATAATTAATCAATTTGTGATTAAAAGGATTAAAATTTAGTAATATGAAATTATGATAATATACTGATCAATATATGATCAACTTTATATATCTAATATAAATATATTTCTGTGGCGACGAGGAAAAACCAGTTAAGTATATAGGGATTCCATATATAC
>JABFPJ010007302.1:0-10079 GCA_022817425.1 Gryon sp. ZL-2020 | reverse complement strand
ATTGAACGTTGTCAGCACTGCGCAGTATTTCAGTATACGCGCATGCGCGAGAACGGATTGTAACAATGTGCACGTCGTGAAACTTCCGGTCCCGCAGTTGTGCACTTCGAGAGGTTCGAGTGTATAAACTATTTGCATTCATAACTTTATTTGTCTTTGTTTATATTATATGTAGACATAAGTGTTCCTCTTTGTTTAATACATTGTTTTCGAAAATATGAAAATAGCGTATATATTTTTTCAATTCACTTTTATTTCAATTTTGTCTAAAAATTATATAATAACAAAAATGTTCTCTTAAAAATGGCCAAAAAGTGGATACACTCGACTTCTACTAAGTGCACCAACTTTGTAACGGAAATGATCGCTAAGAGCATGAAAATTAATGTTGGTTCTGCGCATGCGCATTGACTTTGTCATGTGTCATATTGTGATAAAAAAAGTTAGGTTAGCTACCATTCTTGTAGGCAGAAAAGCGCCAAGTTAAAGACAGTTATATATATTATATTATTATAATTATTATTATATTATATTTATATATGTGTGACTTGCGAAGTTTTGACTTGCGAAGAATAACAAAATGGAAAATAAAAATGAAGCGGTATGTAATTGAACAATATATGTATATATATTAATATGTCATTTAACATTTAATTAGTATATTAACTTTAAATCACAAAAATAAAATGTGTAATTTTCATTTTTGTATATTTGCTGGAAATTAAATTAATTTCGACAGAAAATATTCATGCAAAATTAATTTAAAACACTGATAAATAATATAGTTATTAACAAAATAAATAAGAAAATATTCGGCTAAACTGCAGTTTACGGACGATTCCCATTTATACAATGTTGTTAGTTTTGTTAGTTTTTATACGTATCGTCCGTAAACTGCAGTTTTACCGAATTTAAAAAAAAAACAGAATTTTAAATTAATTAAAATTTTAACCCGGCAGCGGGAGCGTCAAAAATTTTCACGTTGTTAGTGGTCGCGCGTCAGTCCTTTCGACCGAAAAGTAAATCGATGTTTTGAGTTAATTTGTTTTAACTTTTTATGCAAAATAAATTGATAGAATTATTATATTTATAATTTGTCTGTTATATTAACAATTTTTACATATGAAGACAGTTTTGTTAGTGTTAAATTTATTAGTTTGAGCAAGATTACATATTCTTATAAGTTTAAATAAATCAATAAATAAATTAATTTTAATTATATTTTTAATTCATGACATAATTTATTCAGAAAAAAAAACAAAAAAAATGTTTTAATTATGTTAAAATAATTTATTTTTTTAATTTTTACATTTATTCATTATATAAAATTTCCCTAACTTTAATAGGCGCGCCATGGTCGAAACGATCGACGTCTTTTTCAAGCGCTGATTTCAACAAGTGAAATTCCCTAAATTGAAATATGAGGTTTGTAATCAGTTGCAGAAATGTTGAAACTTTAATTACGTACATCGCAAAAATATGCGTTCCATTTGAAAAATATGCAAAAAACTTATATATTTCCAGTATCAACTTCATTGCGAGAAATAAGTGTAATTATCAGTAAGCGCCACATAGCGGCAATGATTGAAACTGTGTCTTTTTCCCAATCATAAGCGAAATCATATATGAATTTTGTCATTGTTTACATTATATATAAACATAAGTATTTATGTTTGTTGAACACATTGTTTTTGGAGATATGAAAATAGCGTATACCACTAATGTATTTTATCCAATTTTCATTATTTAATATCTTGTCTTTGGGATAGTTAATCATCTGGAAATTTTGAAAAATTATAAAAACTTATTTAACTAATTTATTTACAAATTATAATCAAATTCTGACTATTTTGCCTGAATGATAATCAAGAGACAGTAGTGTCTCTGGCCAAGTACAGAAAAAACTTGTTTTTTGTGCCGCCAGGACTACCGTGTCTCTTTTCAAAAACAAACAAGTCCCGGTTTTTGACATTAAAAAACAGTAATAAATAATTAAAAGTTTACAACCTTAATACAATTTTATCGAAAATAACTTGGAAATTAGTATTTATAATATCAAATAATATAAATATCAAATAAATGACTTCATTCGTACTATTGTTTAAACAAAACAAAAATTAATAAATATAACGTTTTAATAATAAAGTGTTTAAGACAATTTAATATTTTGTCGGACAACCGGCTGGCTGCTCATTTACGACTGATTTTCTTTCAAGGTGCTCAACAAATTTGCCCTTGCGCGTCAAAACAAAATAAACAGACGGTCAATCTATTAAACATCAAAATCAAAACAAATAGAACCTCATTCTCACAATATAATCATTTCACAAGCATTTCGATTTTTTAAGCATTTCGAAAACATTTAATAATTGTCAAAAATGATGTAAAATGAAGATAAAAATAATAATAACAAAATAAAATCAATCGAAATCAAAATGTGATTTCAACTTATTGAAAATTGAGAAACATTCAAATTCTAAGAAAACCAATTAACCTATTAAACTCATGACCTCGTAAGTTCATAATGTGATTTTATTTTTAGCGTTATCCAATACTCGTCGAAAAGCCATGAAGTTATCGCTTTCACCAAATATCAGTTAAGTTTTCGCGTTACACTTAACTCTCTCAAATGTCACAAAAATTGGGCAAAAACAATTCTCAAATGTCACGAAGCGAACAAATTTTGATTCGCTACATTTGTCCCCATCACGAATTTTCGCGACTTTTGGGAGATTTTTGTCGTTACATTTGAGAGATTGTGACATTTGAGAATGTGACATTTGAGAGAGTCAAGTGTACTTAACTAATGCACATTTCCAGGGATTGTTTGTGTAAACTTGTTATTTCCCTGATATGATAGGTATGCATTATATCCATTTTGTGTAAAGACTTGTCTTTTGTATTTAACAATATTTTGAAATAAGAACCTTGTTAAAAAAACAAACGTAATTTTTTACGTAAAAATGTAACTTTATTGTTTACGTGATAAAGCACGCAATTTTTTTACCAAAAAAAATTACGTGCAAAAATTTGTAAAAAATTACGTCGTGAAATATACAATGATACATTCATGGAAAATAGTAAATTTGTTATATGAATTACCAAAATACTTTGAAAAAGTCATACTTTTTTAAAAGGAAAAACGTATAATTTTTTTTTAATACACACAAAATTACACATTTTGTGTGTAAGTTATATATTTTTTGGAACAACTTGATTGTGAGTAAGAGTCGTTGGCCACATAGTGATGATAAATGGAACGAATATTGAAGTTTTATTTTCTATATATACATATATATATTTCATAATTTAGTTTTCATTGATTTTTAATTAATTTTTTAATAATTTTTACTGAAATTTTCTAAAAAAAAAATAATAAAGAAAAAAAAACAAATAAAAATAGAAAAAAACAAAAGTAATTCTTGAAAAATATAAATTTCTTTTTAGAAACCGAAAGAAATGTGATCTTAAAATTATTACAAAAATTTTTGGCTGGTATTAAATAAATATAAATTGCATTATTTTCTAATTAATAGATTTCCGTTGATTTTCTGAGATTATTTCATCTTGATTTGTGGTATATGTTTAATAGAATAATTACGTTATCTCAAAGTCATTAAACATTGTAATATGAATGTAATAAGTATTTGTCTGTTGATATCGTAAAAACTTGAAAGCACAATAATACGTTCAATTAAAAACCAGGTCGATTTGTTAGAAATAATGTTGGACGGCAAACTGAAAAACCCTTAAATGTCGACTCTTTTTGTATTTTTTTTATTTTTAATTTTTTTTTTATTTTGCGCTGTTAAATGTATACATACTGTATTGGTAAAATTGCAATTAAGTCATAAAAACGAGTCATGAATCAGAATTAAATAAAAAGTCATCATCAATTGAAGGACTTAAATAAAAAAAAATTACTTTTTTTTGAAATTGGAAAAATACAGAATGTAAAACAAAATGTAATAATTTTTTTATAAAAAATAATGGATATAAAATAACTGATTTTTTAATTTTTATTTATTAAGACAAAAAATTTAAGATAACAAATGTAAATTTATTAAGAATAAAAATGAATTTTAAGATCTCCTTTTTTCGATTAAAAAGAGGAAATTTATATTTTCTGAGAATTACTGTTTTATTTTTATTCAAAACAATTTTTGTATTTGTACTTTTTTTTTTTTTTTTTTGAAATTGGAAAAATACAGTCTGACAAAGTCCGGTACAAAAACTGCGCATCCTGTGTCGATTTTAAGCATGATCTCATTATTTGCACATGCCGTGTCATATAAAAGACTGACAATAAAAATATATAAAAGCAATCAAATCAAAAAGCTAATTAAAGTCCACGTTTATTTTTTTTTCAATCTGATTTGCGCGCAATAATATATAATTTAATTCGAATTTTCAATTATTTCTATATTATATTTTGTTCATCATTTAATTTTTACTTTCTTTATGAATATTAAACAAAACAAACGAAACAATAAAAACAAAACAAAAAAACAAACAAGGCAAATGAAGTGAATTAATAATTAAAAAATATGCAAAATGAAGAAAATATAAATTGTGTATGATAGATTTTATTGAAATTAAATATCATTTCATTCCGCATTACGGTTTTCTCAAAAGAAAGAAAGAAAGAAAAAAAGCAGGCGAATCTCGAGTGCAGCAGCAACTGGTCTCGCTTGCGTAGAAAGTTTTCAAACTCGGTCAAAGAACTCGGCCTTTGTGTTCACTCGGTCAATTTTCAACAACTTTTTCCCCCGTTTGTTAACATTGTTCATACTTTTGTATTAAAATTGTCTAATTTGACTATGTCGAAAGTTGGAAATACAATTGTTGATAAACAAACAAAAAGCAAAGATCATTTGTCAAAACTCACTCTTTTTCTGAGCATTATTTGTGTTTGTGTGCAATTTATGTTTTCTTGCTTTTTTGCGATTCATTTTTTGGGATGACGAATTTTTTAGAGGGAAAAATTATTAAAACAAAATTTAACAAAAAAAAAAAAAAAAATAAAAAAAAGAGAAAAATTGCGCGCAATCTTTTGTGAATCTGAGTGCACAACGCCGATAAATAAATTGCACTACAAAGTCCAACACGCGTCACCGTTCGTAACTTTGCATCGTGCGATGAGAACTGGCGACAGACGAACGCTCGTTTGTTCATAAGTCGTATCCCGTTCGTGCACGCGAACTCCCACTAAAAAATGAACGCAAATCTGCGGAAATCTACTTCCGAAATGGATTCGCGCGAGTTTGATTTTTGTTTGTTTTGTATATTATATAATTGAAAAATAGCATATTCATGGGAAATTAGTCAAACTAACGAAACTGATGAAGTTAATGATAATTTAAGAATTAATGAAACTAATGAAATTAACTGTGTTAGCAAAACTAAAAGAGATAATGATATTAGAAAAATTAGCAAAACTAAGAAAATTAATAAAAGTAATAAAACTAACAAAATTAATGAAATTGCAAGAAGTAAAAATACTAACATTATTAGTAAAACTAAAAAAATGAGTAAAATTAGAAAAACTAAGAAAAATAATGAAACTAATAAGATTAAAGAACTTAACAATATTAGTAAAACTAAAAAAAACTAATTATTTTAGCAAAATTAGCAAAACTAGTAAAACTAATAAAATTGAAACAATTAATGATAACAAGAAAACTAAGAAAATTAACAATGTTAACAAAACTAACAAAAGTACAAAAACTAACAATTTTAGCAAAATTAGCAAAATTAGAAAAAACTGAAAAAATAATAAAACTAAAAAAAATAATGATAATAAGAAATCTAAGAAAAATACGTAAACTAAAAAAATGAACAATATTGACAAAAGTAACTATTTTAGCAAAATTAGCAAAATTCATAAAACTAATAAAAAATAATAAAATAATAATTATTTGTTATGTCTACGACTTAAACAAATAATAGTTTGAGTAATTGTTTAAATAATCTTTAAACAATTATAATATTTCATACAAAACGAAAAAAGCAAATTATTTCTTTTTCAAAATGAATAAAATTGAAAAAATCATATTTCTATTCAGAAATAAAATGTCCACTATTTTGCAATTTCATTCTCAAAAATGCAACCACATTAATTCAAATTTAATTTCACTTTGATAACTATTATAAACAATATTTTTAAAGTTCATTTCAAAGCTGCACAATAAAAAAATAAAAAAAGGGAATAGCAATGAACTTCCGAATGAATATTTTATCTAAAACAAAGAGAAATTTACTCCATTAAATAATTCAACCTAACTGAAGAAAAAATAAACCAGAACAAAAGATACGAATTGCATATGAAAGACAATATATTTGTTTGGATAACACTTTTGATTGGGATATGAAATAAAAAGATGATAATTGATGACTAATGCGAAAAAAATATAAAATATCATTTTTCATTTTATAATTTATTTAAAAAAAATATATGCCAGCCATATTGTCGCATATATAAATTATGTATATATCTATATATATATTTTTTTTTATATATAATTTTTACGTTTTTATATATTTTTTATTTTCATACTTCCATCTTATATATTATTATTATAAGAAAATTAATAAAACTATTGAAACTAACAAAATTAATGATAATAAGAAAAATACTAAAACCATCGAAATTAACAATATTAGCAAAACTAATAAAAGTATAAAACTAAAAAAATTAATAAAATTAGAGAAACTTAATATACTAACATTATTAGTAAAACTAAAAAACTAACAATTTTAGTAAAATTAGCAAAACTAATAAAAATATTAAAACTAACAAAATTAAAAAAATTAAAAAAAAATAATTATATATTAGTATTATTAGTAAAACTAAAAAAAGAACAAAAAAATAAAATTAAGAAGACTAAGGAAACTAACAATATTAATCAAATTAGCAAAATTAATAAAACTAGAAGAAAAATAATGAAAGTAGAAAAACTAAAAATCACGAACGAAAATATAAAATATAATTTTTCATATATTTTATATATTATATATAATTTGTATATTTTTTATATATGTCGAATCTACATAAAATATATATTTTGATTTTTTATACAAAATATGTAAAATTATTAAAATTATATAAAAGATATAAAAAATATGTATAATGTATACATTTATATATTAATTATGGCAATATGGCATATATTTATAATATAAAATTAGATTCATAAATTTGTTCGTAAAAAACGTTGAAATTTGTATTCTATTGTGAAGACCGCCGGAAGTCCGCACCGAAACTGTATTAACTGGTTTATTCACCGATGAATAAATCCTTGCATTTAGTGTAATCAACCAATTTTGCTCATTTAGATTACCATGTTCTACATATTCGCATATATATCAATGTTATGACGTGTTTTACATTGTTACCACTTGTTCTTTTTCATTTTTACTTTTTTTTTCTTTTTTTTTAATTATTCATAATTAATTTTGTATTCATTTTGCAAATTTTAATTCATGTTTTTTTAATAATTTTTCAAATATTTTTTACAATATTTTTTATAATAATTTTATAGTATTTTTTATAGTGTTTTTTATAATATTTTTTATAATATTTTTTTGCAAAACTAATGATTATTTTGTTAAATTATTATTGATTTAAATTGAAATAATACTAATTTTTTATAAACAAATACATAATATTAAATAAATAAATAATAATAAAACTAATACAATCATTTTTTAATTAAAAAATATGTAAATAAAGTAAAAAAAAAGTAACAAAAATTAATTGCAATATAAGTAAAAAGTTATTTATTTAAAATGACGGAAACTTGCAAAATGATATCAAATGATAAATTGCAATAATTGATATTACTTTTGCTGACTCTGAGAAGAAATACAAAATAGTAAAAAAAGGCACACGTGAAATGAAATTACATACATTATAATCATTATATATATTTATGCATATATATGTATGTATATACATATCGTCAAATGAGAATCGATGAGAAAACTGCCTAATGTCATGTTAGAGTTTCCGTCTTTCTAAAATTATCAGTCAACTACTCTATTTCTGGATGGAAAATTTAAAAATTACGCCATGTGTTCTGGTTTAAATACTTTCAGTCTTTTAATTGAACAAACTCAAATTCCGACTTACTTTTATGCGAATTGTTATGAAAAAATATAAAATCATTTTGCTTTTCATTTTTTGCAATACAAATTTTCAACGAAAAATTATATTATATTTTATTTATTAATTTTTTAATTTTAATTTTGCAAATTTTGCATTTTTTAATTTTTTCCCCCAATTTTGTATTTTTTAATTTCTTATTTTAATTCGTTGATATTAATAATATTTATATATAATAATATTTGCAAAAATTAGTTTTAATTAGAATTTATTTGTAATTTATTTTTTAATGTTTTTAAAAATGTTTTTTTAATGTTTAAACTTGTGCATTTGTACATCTTCTCAACTGTGAATTTTTTTTTTTTTTTGAATTTGTTGGATTTAAAAATGAAATAGCATTGATTGACAAATATCCGACAATTGACTTTAAATGATGTGTAATGTAATAAAAATGAATTGTAACATATAAAATAATTTAATAAATCGTATCTCATTGTAAAACGGCTCGATACGGATTTCATATATAGTGACCGTGATACATTATTTAAGGTTCATTGATCCTCCGTACACAAAGCCATATCCAATTTTGTTTTTACATCAAAGTCAAATATATTATTTAACAACATTATTTTCATCGGCAATATTCCATATAAAAACTATATATATATTTAAATGTCGATAAAACATTTTTAGATTTTTTTGCAATTTTAATTAAAAAATTTTAAAAAAATTATTTTTGATGTCTTTAATCAATTGTGATATATATATATATATATATATGTATATGTATATATATAATATATATAATATATATAATATATAATATACATGAAATTAATTTAAAAGAATATTTTATTTAACATTTTTTTAAAATCTTAAAATCTAAAAATATTATATCCACAATATAATTTTCCAAAAACAGTTAATCTGCGTCTTAAAAATGAAATAAAGAAAAATCCATTCGAAAAAGCGTCAAACTAAAAAAATATCCATTTTTAAAAACCACAAATGGGCGCAAAATTTTCGAGAATAATGCTCCATTTTGTTCGATAAGAAAAAAAAAATATTTGTTCACTGACATGAACCTTAGCTACAATGCAAAAAATATACAGAAATGAGTGGACAAAGAAGGTGCAAATTGGAGTGAAGGAAAAAAAGAAGTGTGGTGTTGTGAAGTAAATGAAGGCTGTGAAAAAAAAAGAAGAAAGGAAAAGAAAAAAAGCGAAGCGAAATGAGCCGTGGTGTACCTTTGCAGGGCCTTTGTAAGTCCATGGTTGGTCGGAAATGCAGTGCGATTGTAAATTCGAGTCAGCCGAGTGAGTTTAAGTCAACGCTTGACATTTGCTTACGGACATCGATACACGCAGACGCTCAACGCCTCACAAGTGCGCCGTTGCGCGACTCGCTTCTGTGAATATATATCTGTATAGATCGCAATATATATATATATATACACATATATATTTATGGGTTTTTATATATATAGATAGATATGGTTGTTTATCCTATCAAAAAGAAAAATATATTTTGAATATATTTTGAATATATTCATAACTTGTTCTTAATATATTAATAATATATTCCTCATATATTTTTAATATATTCTTAACATATTCTTAATATACTCTTAATATATTCTTAATTTTTTATTTATTTTATTTTTACTTTAACTTATTTCTAATATATTTTTAACATATTCTTAATATATTCTTAATTCATTCTTAATATATTTTTTATCTATTCTTAATACATTCTTAATATATGTTGAATATATTTTTAATATAGGAACATATTTTAAATATATCGGCAATATATTCCCGATGTATTGACAAAACGAAAAATATATTGCGAATATATTGTTAATATATTAATAATATCCCTAGAAAAACAAAAAATATATTTCGACTATATTGTTAATATATTCGGAATATATTGCGAATGTATTTTGTGTAAAAAAATATGTTTATAATATTAT
>JABFPJ010007301.1:0-10080 GCA_022817425.1 Gryon sp. ZL-2020 | reverse complement strand
CATCAGATTACTTGATCAGGACCATATCAATTCCTAGCGTTACACACATATAATATCCTAATTTAAAAATCTAATTATGGCCAGATTAGGTACTGTGGTTTCCTGATCATGGCCACATCAAAACCCAATTGCAATTTTTACTAGGGTAATAATACTTTCGTATCCTTAATTCCATATTAGCACTTATTAAAACTTAACTTAACTTTAAATGCGTTAGCTTAACTTAACTTATACGTTAATGTATAACTTTAACCCAGAATATCGATATATATATATATATTTCAATTAAAGCTTCAAGTCACTAAATTATCGTAAAGAAGAATGATGAAATATTTCTTTTCGAAAACATATATTTACTGCATAATGATAGTTTCTGCTTATAATCCGGAAATATAATGAACATCGTAAATTGATCTTCATTATAGTGATAACTATATTATAAAAATATTTACAGACAGACAGAGAGAGAGACAGTATGCGTATATTGTCTTACATAGAAATATATTGAAGAACATATTTATATACAGTTGAATTCGTGTACTACTCTCGTTACAGCGAAGTAGCGACCGTGACAGAGATAGCGACAGCTACTAAACTGGAAATGGCTAACTCGCTTTCATAGCAGGACATTCGATTCAACGATCCTCGAACTTCAACAAGTAACCACATAACATCACGGATCGACTGCTATCGTATTCCACTTGCAGTTAAAAGTCGTATATATAGTATTGGAAACTCAAGATGGAATTGTTATGTATTTTCAACAAATTTTCTCTGTGGAAATTTAAAATTTCGGAAATGATACAAATGTAAAGCAAATCGTTCACCAAATCGTTCATATTGAAACGAAAAAAAACGCGACATTTTTTAAACATGTCTTAGAGCAATGTTGAAAAAAAAACTTGAACAAAAAACAAATAAAGTATTTAATGTTTTCTAAATGATATATATTAATTTTTGTTGCCAAATATGGTTTTCTTACTTCTTCGCATTCCTCATTTTCAAATTCAAACTAGAATGTTGTAATTAAAATAAAGTAAAGGCACGTTCACAAAAAAACGCGACATTTTTTAAACATGTTTTAGAGAAATGTTGAAAAAAAAACTTGAACAAAGAACAAATAAAGTATTTAATGTTTTCTAAATGACTATATATTAATTTTTGTTGCCAAATATGGTTTTCTTACTTCTTCGCATTCCTCATTTTCAAATTCAAACTACAATGTTGTAATTAAAATAAAGTAAAGCACGTTCACAATTGTGAACGTATAAATTGATCGTGAAAAATATAAGGACACTTTGGTATGTATTTCATATCTGCTGATTGAATAATTTATTTTAATGAACACATCTATTAATCTCAATTTAGTCAAATAACCTATTCATGAATAGTATCACTTTGAACATTTGATATATTCATTTCAATGAAACCCATCTAACACAGTGTTACAGTCAATATTATAATTATGTTTTACTGATTATGTATGTTATGTATTTATAGGCATGTGTAAGCACATATTGGTGAATAGGTCGCACATACTTACACATATACTGACTGATCATACATGTTAATACATGTGTTCCATGAAGGCTCGCAGGCGCGTGAAAGCTCGTACAAGAGAGATTAGGGTTAAGTCCGCGTTAAGTACGAGTTTGTACAATATTATAGCATCGACCGCCACTATTAGCACTAATATTGAAATCCCAGATAGACCTTACGATAAGTCTTCTGAATATTGATTAATCATTATGAGCCTTCGAGGCTTTGTTAAGTATATTGCAACGGGTATTAGCTTCATCTTGTTTTGTTAATTATCCGTTGAGACATATTCTATAACTCTCTTAATTACGAGAATTCTTTGAACAAAATGTGTTGTACAATATTACACAAATTACTTCAAAATACACCGTCCAAGCCACACTCAATTAAATCAACCAACAATTTGTAAAATCTCTCAATAAGAGAAAATTGTAGCATATTTTCAATAACATAAGTGATTTTGCGATAATAATGACATAATTAAAACATCAGACTAAGCTTTTTATTCATACATTATCCGATTCATACAGTTTTATACTTTAAAAAAACAGGTATTGTAAAACGAATATTTTGTCAGTCATGATTAATGTTTGCAGCAAGAAAAAGTGTTTTTATCCAAACTTTAACCGTCGTCTAAAATTGTAATTGTCTTTAGAATTTGTTTCTTATAGTATGGAATTAGAAATTTATTGATTAACCGTAACTAATATCCTTTGTCTAAATAGTAACAGATCGTATTAAAGACCAAAAAATGTTTCCGCTCGTGTATTATTAAGCGATATTTGACCGTATTATTATTTATTGACCCGTAAAGACCGTACTTCATAATAACAGTTTTTCTCATAATCCATAAATCATGTGCAACTTGATTTGTATTACACACAGCTATTGGTTTCAACACACCGCGCTATTTGTATGACACTTGTAGCCAGAATTCGTGTGTATATTTAAAAATATATTCGCATACTCGTTTTTAATCCCAGCACATCATTTTTCAGAGAATAAGTTGAAATGACATTTCGCGTGTATTTATACAAACTAATATCCTCTTATACGAAGCGCTTGATTTTTACCCATTACGTGTCTCAAAGAGCCAACAGAATATTACAAAATTTTGCTTCCTTCGTGCGCAAATGTACCACTTATGGAGATCATTTCTGGTAATAGCTTGAGAAAAAAAAGAACAAAAACGAATAAAAAAGTAAAACAAAAAAGTTGTACTCGTTTGAAACCCCGAGCGTAAAGGTTACTATATAGAATGCAATTTTACCAAACGATGCCTTCGAGCGCTGCATCGCTCTCTTGTATACATAAGAAAACATAATGAAGCGACAGAACATTTTTGAATGTTTTTTTTTATTCCGCAGATGTAAAGTAAAAAAGAACAAAGGCGCAACATGTTCACCGCGAATTTTCCGTCGGTAAACATTTTCAAAACATTTTCGAAGAATTTTTGCAAAGGATTAAATAATGACAACTTTGTCCATGTAATTTTGACAAATAAACAGCACAAATAAGCATCGATGAAAAATAAGGAAAAAAGTAGTCTAACGTTAAAAATAAATGTTAATTGTTATTTGTTTGAAATTAGAAAATTGAAAGGATAGGGGCAACGAGAATACGAAAAGGAGAACAGACGTAAGTGTGATGACGTTTGGAATTGTATGAAAGGATTTACAGTCAACACAATCGAGTTATATGGTCACGAGGGGACCAATGAGAACTTGAGTGACAAAATCGAGCAACTTGAACTCGAGCGCGTAATTACCGTTGCAAGTGGAGAGAAAGTTGAGATTTGATGCTAGTTGTTCAACGACGAAATTGCATCAAAGTTTTACCGCGCGACCGCTTACTTCGACATTTCGCCAAACACTTGCGCAGCAGAAAAAGAAAATAAATGGCCGCACGCGCGACTTTCTTAAGACGGTCTAAGTGTTTCTCGCATTATTCATACCAAAGGAGAGCAAAAAAAGCAGGAAATTTGACAAAGTGCTGAGACGGATTTTAATTAAGTTTTATTAGGTTTGTTCGAAATTTCGAAATTAGTTCATGTCTTTGTAGCAGTGAAGACGAATTGCAAAAACGCATGCAAACACTGTTTTTATGAGTCTTTTCACAAGTGCAAGGAGAACGAAGAAAGCTATTCACTATGGACAAACAATATTCCAGAAATCCGATTTAAAAATCGATGATCGATTAGTTAAAAAGCTCTCGTGTTTCAGTGAGACCTGATTCCTGGCCTGTTGTTTCAATCACGAGCAACCTTACATAAAATCCATTCTTCTTTTAGTCAATGCAAAGTCTTTTCAAGAAAATACCCTTAAAAACGAGACGATTTTTATACACGAAGATATAGGCTCGGATTCTTGAACAGACGATTTATCATTTCGTCAAGAAAATATCTACGACGAGCTAAAGTCGTTTCGACATTATGGCATCGAGGGGCGAAGGATTCGCGCATGAGATGAACATTTACGAGACTTTTCCAACCAATTTTACAACATTGAAGACGCTTTTGTGAGCTTCTTAGAGACATTTTTGAACATTTTATTTAGCGACTTAATATATTGTTTCTGCTGACCGCGAAATACTCGCGGACATAAATTTGTTAGCGTTCAAACATCTATTATTCATTCTCGATGGAAGAAAAAGGGAAGCAATAAACTGGTAAAACGATCATTCATTTCCTGAAAATACTATCAAGAAAAGGTCGAAAAAACGAACTAGTACATCGTTGAAATTGAGTCCGCCTTCGACGAAACCCAATCCTTTGAGGTATTTTATAGACCACAATTTCTTTTCGATAAATCATTCGAACTTTAAAATCCGGTTTCAAAAACTTATATATTATGTAATATTAACATCTTAACATTATAGGAACTATAAATTTTTATTTAACTGATCTTTATCTGTCAGTAAGTTTTAAAATAATTTTAATTAAAACGATGTTGTTGTTTCTTTAATTTAAATTTCGGTAAGCATGGTAGAAAATATCTCAAAATATTTCCTAATGAATTGAGAAAGCCTTACAATATTACCCCAACAGAACCTAAATAATGGTTTACAAGCCCAGTGTAAAAACTACAACGATCAAATGTGTCAAACAATAAACCCTCATGCTTTGAGTATATACTCATCATCATTTCAAATCGCAAAAAGAGTTGTTGAAAACGATTCTCGTAATTAAAAATCATCAAACTAAAAAGAAGTCAACAATAGTACTCATATTTAAACAATACTGAGTAAATATTATCATGCAAAATTTATTTATTTATTCATTTGAATGAATATTTTTAATATAAAAATGAATAACAAAATCTATTTTGTAAAACCGCGTAAGTTAACTGAATAAAAAGCAAGCTTCCATGTCACCGACTGATATTTATCTATTTCCATTTATCTAAATTTATTTTTACATAAAAACAACATTTCATATTGTATAAAAGCACAACAATTCAAAATTGAATAAAAATTATTTATATGTATAAAAATAAGTACATCTACATTGCAATAATACATGCGTATATAAATTACGTTGTTGATATCTCTGACAAGTTAAAACTTTTTTTTTGTTTTTAAAATTTACAAGTGTGAACATTTTTTGTTGTTTCATAAATGCACAGAGTATAGAATCTGAACAAATTAATTGAAAATATGCAATTTTTTTTTATTGTTTTTAAACGACTTGTGCAGCTTGAAGGCGTCATCGCACTTTATAAGACAACAAAAGTGTCCATTGACACCGTTGTCAAGTATGTACTTGTCGCGTTGTCTACGCTTACTCATCGTTGGTTTTGTCAGCGGCATCTTGGGTGTAATCACAAAAACAGTATTGAACTCTTTTGTAATCATCTTGTTCCGATCGTGTGCTGCAAATACAATTTATTACGAAAATTGAACAATAGTGCACTTTCCACGAATGCATTCGTGCCAGTTTTGAGCTGGCATTCGTCCCTCTTGGTATTCAGTTCTGTTCATTCGCTCCTTATTGTTTCCTGCTCTAGTTTGCCGGCTTAGCGCCCGTAAAGCGGCACTTTGTACGTTTCGCGCAAAGAACTGAAGTCGTACTTGTACTTATGTGCTCTTTCATCTGTCAAGTAGTACAGCATACCTAACTACAAACTATCCGAATTCATATGACGGCTTTTATGCGTATGCACGATGCGTGTGAATGCGTTCACGAGACTCCAGATAAAAGGCTTTTCTAATGGCGTTAGGGTCGATCTTAAATACCATCTCTCTTCACCAATTGATTTCCTCTTATTTCAATTTATTTTCATCGATTAATCAATTATTAAGCTATGCGACCATTTTTTTCGAAAATAACAATTAAAATAAGTTTAATTGAACTTATTAAACAAATTCAAATTTCTTTTAATGTTTTTCATCATCATTTTTGTATTATGAAAAGGCAAATTTTTACATTCGAAATAACAGAATAACTATCATACTTAGTATGTTAGATTTAGAATGTATAAAGGTACTGAAATTCATCATAGTTATCTAGTAATATTATACATTTTAAAGACTCATGCTGAAAACAGTATTTTTCATAACTATTGATCTGAATGGAAATTAATTTTAATTTCAACTAGTTTCAATCCGTACAAGTGACGGACCATTTATTTCCTTAGCAATTAAGAGCATTTAACGTTAACTTCCGCACTTGACTAATACTTAAGTGCGGTAAAATTAAAAAAAAAATATTTAAATTTAAAAATATATTAGACAACAAACTATATGAAAAACGTGTATAAGCACAAGTATTCAAACATAATATGTATTATTAACAGAAAACATACGTCTTGTAACTATGAAACGTAATCAAAATACATCGAAGAGAGAAATATTATTACTTGTATTTATTCCTTATAATTAGCATGTTAATACAAGATACTGATTAAAACAACATTTTCTCACAGTGAACAGAATAAATAAAAAGAATTTGCAAGCAATAATCAACTAATTGTGTTCTCCACACAGCCAAAGACCTGTCGTTTAAGTACATTCATTTTGATAATGAATATATGCTGTATAAATATTAACATGTAATAATTTATAATGAAAAATGTAAATAAATAGCATTTTATTTGAATAACGTGTTTTCGTTTGTTACATTACGTACAAATAGTTTATAAAACAGACATTGTGATTTCGTTTTATAATTGGTCAACATCATTTATAAGTTGAAAATAAAAAGCTGACCTCTTACTCTTTAAATGTTTTACTTGAGTTAAAAAAAGTAAGAAAAGTTGATGTAAATAAAAAAAAAAGTGATAGAAAAAGATTTGGAAAGATATCCTTGGAGCTGCGAAATGATTATTTGTCAGCATTAGAAATGTCAATCGAATAAATGTGTAAGACTCTGACTGACAACAACGAATAAATGATCATCGAGCAAAAACGTGCGCAGATCCTGTAAAAGCTATCGGAATAAAGAAAGCTGCAGCAATTCGGGATGAGCGCGTATACGCGAAACACTTTTTGCGAAGATCCCTCAAGATGTCAACAATGATTGCAAAATCAAAAGCTCGCCATTCGCCGAATTACCCGAAATTCCGCAAGGCGAACCGAAATCCCAGGACCGCGGAACGAATATACCTATTGCGCAAAAAGTGAGCGCTGATTGGTCGACACTCGATTGCGATTGGCGGAGCGTTCAAGTCCGCGCGGAGCATCGCTTCCTCTCGCAGCCGTCTGGTTAACATCCTCTCCATCCTTCTCGACACGCCGATCCGCACACATACTTGTGCAGAACACGTATTTGCACAGTCGCGCGAGACGACGTGCATGTATGGCGAATCTCTCGAAAACAGTCAGTCTCTCAGCAGCAAGATCCCCCGTACGAGATATAAATTGTCTATCCTTATCTGACTCACTTTTTCCATCTTTTCGTCTCTCTCTGGCTATTCCTTTTATATTCCACGCTCGCCTGCCCTCCATTCCGCTTGTTCAGGTCCTTGTCTGGCCTGGCGATCTGCGACTACCGTATGCACTCATACCACTTTTCGTTATTTCTTTCTCTGTCTCGCTCTCTCTGGTTTTATTTTTCGTTTGTTCATTCGTTGATTCCGAAATAGTTGGCGTCGTTCGTCGTTGTCTCCGACGTCTCTTTGTCCTGCAACACGAGTTGCCGTATTCGTGTAACTCGTTGTAACTTCGCTTAGAGCGAGTACCTACATAAGACCTCGACTACTATCAGACGAAATATATATTCTGATCGGCAACCAGAAGTGACAGCAGATGAAATGCCGTTTCAATATCGAATCGATAGTCGTTGCTTTTTGTCGCCTTTTTGTCGAACGGAAACCACTTCATTCGTAACCGCTTTGAAACGATCGGAATTCGAATTTGCCCCGAACTTCCACCAAAGACTTTTCGTGACTCTGAAGACTTTAGTTTTGTTTAATGAGCAAGCTCGGTGCCATGACCCTTTTATTTTTCCTTCTTCCTTCCTTTCTTCTTTCTCCTCTTTTTTCCCCTCATTTTTCTTCTCTATCTTTCAGCATTCTCTATCTTTCTTTCTTGCATTCATTTTGCACAAATGGACGCTCGCTTTTCAACGAAAAAATTTGCTTAAACGCGCTACAGATTAGAGAACGACGAGAGATAATTAACACGCTAAAGGAGAAAAAATTGATCCGAATTTTGGTTGAGTGCTCTCTCGCCACCCCGTCTCGTTTCATGTCTTCGTGTATTTGATGAAGGAACTGAAAATAATTATATGTTGAAGAAAATGGAACCTTTTTGATATCGTACTTCAATTCCTCGTCTGCGTTTAAAAACAGCCGAACAATTTTGTTCAGCCACTTCAATTTTTCTCGCTTCATTGCAAATTCTATTCTATGCTGAAATACATTAAAAGTGAGAATATTCTTAGATTTTTCATTCTTTCATAATAAGAATGCAAATGTATAATGCATTTTCTAAAATTGCATATAGAATCTAAAATCATTCTTATTAGAATAAAAATTTAAACATATTATTCTTGTTATTTATGCAATATATAATAATACATTTTTAAAAAAAGCAAACTTTTTCTGTGGATACATCATATATTATTTGAAATTTTCTTAACCTCTTTCGTGTAAAAATTAACAAATTCAACATGTACAACTATATAATATCTCGAAGAGACGAATAGTTACTGTTATTTTCTTATTTTGGAATTTCTTTATACGATAAATTGATACAGGATTAAACATCAGAGAGATAAAACTGACAAATGAAATTTGAGTTATTTAGCTACTTCCGTACGATCGTGTCCAATTAAAGTGAACATTAAGACCCGATTTGCTAGTTTACATGCTAATAAGACAGGATCCCAACGATAATCTAATGAAGTTCTAATGTAATTTCAGCAAAGTTTTAAAATAAACGAAGTAAGTTTGAATGTAGAGCAATTATATGTTGCTAAAAAAAGGATAACATTTTAATGGACAGTGTTTTAAAATTACATACTAAATTTGCCTGTTTCAGAAAAACAGTTAATATTATTAATTTATGTACAACTTGCAGTTAATTATTTTTTTCGTTATGTTATTACGTAAGCATATTTTCAGTATAATTGGATTAAAGTAGACTGGATCATAAAAAATAAAAATGGTATGTTCTTCTAAGTATTGAAAAAAGTTTCTTAAATACTAAATGTGTGCTGTTGTAAAAAAGCGCTTATTAGATTGGACTGAGAACTATTGGGATTTCATAAAATGATAATGAAGTACTTAAGAATTCGCAAAAAGGAAATTTCAAAAACGCGAGATGAATTCCACGGAAAGTAATATTATAATGATAGCGATTTATTAAACCATGATCATAATTAGTGAAAGAGATATAGTGTCTGTTTGAAATCGAGTGTCATTCAAATTAATTGATATAATTAATGACTTGTTGTAGATTATATTTAAGAGCCAAGTTAATATATAATTATTTATTAAGGTGCTGTGAAAATAATGGATTTTTACATTATCTTTGGACTATATTCAATTTTGTTGCAAATGATATTTATACGTTTGAAGTTGAAAATTTATGTTAGAAATCATGTTTGCTTCTTCTTCTTTTTTTTCTTTCTCTTTACAAAACATATTTACATGATTCATGAACATCTTTCATTCTATCGTAATTCAGTATTGCAAATCACACAATCCTATAATTATAACTAAATACATTTTTACGCGTTAGCAGCTGTACAAAGTATGATTCTTTTATACTACTTTGCAATTAACGTTATTATTTTGTCAAGATACGTATGTAGTATTCATTTAAAACACTGTTATGCATTATTTTTTTAGTAACAGGAATCATATGCTTATTTTATTTTTCTTTCGTCTACACAATATACATTTAAGCATAAACCTATCTATATAATAGCCCCCAAACCACTATGCAGCATTTTATCAAACTTTTATGAGAGCAAGCTTTTTTTATATGCAAATCATTTTTTTTACCGATCGCTCGAGATAGAATAAATACTATAATAAAGATTTAGTAATTCTGATTAACTTGTATTGTTTTTTTTTTTTTTTTTTTTTTTTTTTTTTA
>JABFPJ010007300.1:0-10082 GCA_022817425.1 Gryon sp. ZL-2020 | reverse complement strand
CCACAGGTTAAAAAACTTATTAATTGTCCAGACTTTTTTGACTTTTTGGATAACGATGTTCAAAAGAGAGCTTGGGCCGGAATTATTGCGGTTGTTGAAAACTTTTTAGGAAATCACAGAGCTGAGAATTACAAAGAAATCATTACGAATATGATTTCATCGTTAAAAGATATGAACGTCAATATGTCTCTCAAAATCCATTTTTTACACAATCATTTAGATTGTTTCCCATCTAATTGTGGTGCATATAGTGACGAGCATGGTGAACATTTCCATCAAGAAATCGCGGACATAGAAAAGAGGTATAAAGGATAAAATATTATTCACATGCTTGGCGAATACTGGTGGTTATTATGTCGGGCATCTACTATAGAAAATAAACGTAAATGTAAACAATTGACATTTTAAATTAAAAAAAATTCCTCAAAATAATGCATTTTTATATGAAATCCTCATTATAACATTAGTAACTCACTACTTGAATATTTTTAATAATTAATTTTTTATTAACAAAGCTTATAAACAATTTCACAACAAAGTTGTTTATTGATTACATTTAAACAGTTACTTTTTTTCAATTCAAATAAATAAAATGTATTTTCTAAGTTGCAAGTCTAAATGCTTCTTTAGTTAAAAGTGCGTAAGAAAAAAGAAAGAGAAAGTTTGTCAACGAAAACAATTTTTGACCTGCGCGAGAAAAGAAGCCTTCGACTTCTTGCCTTGCTGCCTGCGAGTCTGTCTTCGTACACATCGTCCGAGACCATCGGTGTGAACATTTTTTATGACATGCGACAACAAGTGTTTATGATCGTGGTTTGATTTTTCTTTTCATAAACACTTGTTAGTTTGAAGTATATTAAACTATTCGATTTTATCAAGTTCTAATTCTTGCACAATAATAGAACATGTATTTTTGAATTCAGCATACTTTTTCGCGTAAAAGTACATATAAAAATCATTCCATTAACCAGAATTTATCAATTTCATGTTTTTTGTTAATAACAATTGAATAGGACTTGATAAATGAGATCAAAGCCTATCGCTGAATTCCACTCGACGTCCTCTTTAAGAATATCGAAACAGATTTACGAGGAGAAAAAAAAGTTTCACTTTTGTAGCACTGTGACATATAATATACTTTGCACTATGGGAAATAATGGCCTATGGCTCCGGTTTCGGAGCCATAGACCATGTTTCCTACGCCCCCCACCCCCGTTATATAGATAGGGATATGTTAAATGTATGTATATATATATATTTATATTAATGATTATACAAATATCAGATATATTATACAAAAGTTGTTTAAATTAATACAAAACAGGATTTTAATTAATTTTGTTGAATAAAATTAACAGTTATTGTATTATATATTTCTTTATTGTATTATATAATTGTATTTCGTTATCATTGATTAAAATATGCCTTTTATTTCCCCCGAAGGGATTATAACTGCTTGCAGTTATAACGTGTAACTTTTTTTTATTTTTCGGTTGTATCTTACAGTTATAAATAAAATTTTAAAAATAAATATATTTTATTCAGGAAAGTAATTCAATGATTTTTTATATCAGTGTCAAAGAAGTTTTTAAATGTTGAAAGTTGAGCGTAACGTTTTTTGTACGATGCTAAAAGTTGCATCGCGATTCGTGTTTGTTCAGGTACCCGATTTGGTCTTTAAAAATTAAGCTCTATTCTGCGCGGCTGATGAGACTGAAGATAAAACAAAAGCGCGGTCGATTACGAATAGATATCATGCTAGCTACGAAATCTTGTAGTTTTGCAACGAAAGAAGCGCGTTAATTAAACAGTGTCTCGATCGCGATACAGACAGGACCAACTATAAAGATAAGGGCGAACGACGCCAGGATGCTTCTCTCCGGTATGCGGCGCGGCGGTGGGTGAAGCGGGTGATTTCACCGTTGTTCAGCTAGCATATCCTAAACGTACACTCTCTGGCGGCCGGGATACGCCGGTTTCGTCGTACGCCTGTCGACGTCGTCATCATTGTTGTTGTTATCGCTCGTTGCTTCCTCATAATTGTCTTGCCTCTTGGTGTGTACGAATTCACGGTGGTTTCTTATCAGGCGAATTATTCAATAACCGACAGCAACCCGTCTATATACACGCATACACGCCAAATTTAATGCCCCGCTAACGAAAAACAATGCAAGTTCATTTTGTCATTCCGACTTATCCTGCTCAATGATAACTCGACAACTTGTTTGACTCTCAATCTCATGAAACTTTTTTCTTTACCGTCTTCTTTTTTCTTCTTTTTTGTGTTTATTCTCTTTTCGTTCAGGTAATTTACTTGCAAGTAGATAGACCAGCTACATGAATAGATGCAATGAAGTTTTTTAATGAACTCGATTGTACACTTAATTATTTATTGTCGTTTTGTTTCGAAAATATTAATTGACAAAATTAATTTGTTCTTCATGCTATTACTTTTAACACGGCAAAAATTAACCGAGAAAAATTTTACTTCAAAGTTTGATGTCATTTTGATATCAGGCTTGCTTAAGGTGATTGCTCAAATACCCTTTGTTTATATAAAACCAATTCGGTTACGGTGCCGAGAAATTGAGTTTGTTTATTACCAAAATTGATCCAGCAATTCCTAAGAAATAGAAGAATTGCTGGATAAATTTTGGTAATAAACAAACTTTATTTCTGAACACCGTAACCGAACTGATTTTATGTAAACAAAGGGCACTTGAGCAATCACCTTAAGACATCAGATTCAAGATTTACGACTGTTATAATAAAAAAATAGAACACGCATCATGTCTTAAATTCTTTAATAACAAAGTTATCTGATTTTTAATTACTGCTTGCATTGTTATTTTCTTTTAATGGTTTGTTCTGAATGTTTGCACACATAAATGAGCAAATCCAGAATTAACTGCCCGTTAAAAGTAGAACAAACATTTTTTTTTAAATTAGGAGCACACTTTTTTAAATGTACTTGTTGGGTCCAGGGGACCTCAAAGACCTAGAAAAAAATTGGGTTCCATTTAAAGAACTACTATGACACTCCCAAAATCGACAAAGTTTGAATTAAGGCATATTTTTTGATAAATTGAATGTAAAAAATCATTTTAAATTATTTTTAACCTTTGATTTTATTATGCTTTGAGGTTGTGTAATTTTGTAACTTCAGATAGACATTAGAAAAGTAAAAAAATGTCGACGCTATGCTAATTAGGTATCCAAAAATGAAAAAAGAACAATTTCTAAGTATAGATTTTAAAGCTAATTTCCTTAATTTTCACAGATTTAATTTTATTAATAATTTCGCTCATGACACGTTCATCGAATAAATTTCTTCATTTCCCTGAAAAGAAAAGCACTGTCTACACAATAGACAGAAAATTGTCCACACAACTTTCAGGTGACACATAGATTGACAACAATTGAAACTCCTAATAAATGGTAAAAACAGCCAACTTTAAGGTGCCACATACTTTTTATTATATAAAAATAGAGGATTCATAATTTTCAGATTTCAAATAAGTTGTAAAGTCCAATAAACTAATCTAGACAGTGATCTTGAAAAAAATGTAAGCAAAATTTATTCAATGAATGCTTCTTGTGCTAAATTATTAAAAAAATTAAGTCTGTGAAAATTAAAGAAATTAGCTATACTTAAAGCTTTTTTTTATTTTTGGACACCTAATTAGCATAGCGTCGGCATTTTTTTACTTTTCTAATGTCTATCTGAAGTTATAAAATTACACAACCTCAAAGCATAATAAAATCAAAGGTTAAAAATAATTTAAAATGATTTTTTACATTCAATTTATCAAAAAATATGCCTTAATTCAAACTTTGTCAATTTTGGGAGTGTCACAATAGTTCTTTAAATGGAAACCAATTTTTTCTAGATTTTTGAGGTCCCCTGGACGGAACAAGTACATTTAAAAAAGTGTGCTCCTAATTTGAAAAAAAATTTTTGTTTCTACCCTTAACGGGCAGTTAATTCGGGCAAAATTTGATATCGCTTATTTTTTATTTATTTATATTATTTATTGCAATTTATTATTTTTGTTTTGGAAAACAATGTTCAGTGAAATTATATAAATTTTAGAAATAACGAAAAGTATTTAACATTGAAGTAAATTGTTTTATTGGGAAGTATGTTTTTCGTGTATATGTATTTTTTGGTACACGCAAAAAATTAAATGGTAGATACAACAAATATGATAGTAAGATCTACCATTTTGTAGTACATTTTACCGCAAAAGTGGTAAATGTTATCACTTTTTGGTAAAATTTACCATCGTATTTGTTGTGTCGACCATTTATTTTTTTGCGTGTAGGAGTTTTGTTGGGAGTTTCTTGCGAAAAACGTAACCAAGAAAAAATGTAAAAAATGCATCAACCATAACTGCATTTTTCTGCAAAATTCTCCAAATGAAGCTCTTGATTTCGATGGTTTTTTAATCAGTTTTTGACATTTTTACTTATGACTACTGTATGTTAAATTGTGTTTATGACTTTTTGTACGAGTTTATGTGTGTTTATTTATGCTTATATGTTTTTATGTCTGGTCACAAAGAACACGCATGACTTTTTTTAAGTAATGCGAAACCAATTTTTAAATGGCTGTAACTTATTGAAAAATTAGTGAAAAAACATGTTTTTTTGATTGCTTGTAATTTTGACAAAAAGCAACGAAAAAACAAGTTCCTTTTTAGCAAATTAATCAGAAGGAACCAAATTTTTTTATTTCAACACAAAAACAAAAAGTTTATTTAGCAATTTTTGTAGATAAATGCTAATCAAGTTGATGCATTAAAAAAAGAGTGTTATTATTCATTGATTTTTCAATAAGTTACAGCCATTTGAAACGTAGTAATTGTTTACTTAAAAAAAGTGATGCGTTTTTTTTGTGACCAGACATAAAAACACATAAGCATACATAAGCACACATAAACTTGTACAAAAAGTCATAAGCACAATTTAACATACAGTAGTCCTAGGTAAAAATGTCAAAAACTGATTAAAAAACCATCGAAATCAAGAGCTTCATTTGGAGAATTTTGCAGAAAAATGCAGTTATGGTTGATGCATTTTTTACATTTTTTCTTGGTTACGTTTTTCGCAAGAAACTCCCAACAAAACTCCTAATTGATTAAGAAACATGTTTTTTTTCAATCAATTGTAATTTCGTTAAATTTCATCCAAAATTAACTTTCTTTTTTAACTTTTTTTAATTTGTTCACAATGAACCAAATTTTTTGATTTTGATGCGAAATCAATAGCTTTATTTGGCGAATTTTGCAGAAAAATGCAGTTAAAGTTGATGCATTTTTTACATTTTTTTTGGTTATGTTTACAGGGCTAAATCGTAAAAAAGTGTCACGTGTAACTCACCTTTAATTTAAAAAAAAGAAAGTTAATTTTCGTTGATTTTTAAGAAAGTTACAGCAGTTTAAAAATTAGCAATTTTTGGGGTGAAAAAAGTGATGCGTTTTTTTTGCGACCAGTGTATAATATAATTGATTCTTTGTAGTTATTTTTTTCGTAGGTGTTTTGTCGTGTAGTTGTTTTGTCGCGTAGTTATTTTGTCTGTAGCTGTATTGTAGAGGGAATCCATAATTATATGTAAAAATAATAGTTTATGTTAGTTCAGCATTTTATAACGAAATATATTTTTGTCCTATATTCGTAGTTCCATATTGTAAATATTAATAAAGATTATTGTATGTAATTTTTTTATCCTAAAAATGTTAGAATACTTAATATAAAAAATGCTAAAAGATATTCTGTTTGTAGTATTTACATTTAATATTTTTAGTTGCATTTACAATGCATAATACTTCATTTTAGATTTGGATTTCGATTCAGATATCCAGAACTATGCTGTATATATATTTGATTAGGTTTGCTTGTAATTGATATTTAACGCTCTTCCGTGATTTGAACCATTTCAGCCAACTGTGTAAACGTCAAAGTTTCAAGTTGAATCAGTTTAGTAATTAACTGCCAATTATTCAATTAAGTACATTTAATTCACTTTATTATGATTCTATTTTAATGAAAGGAAACATGCATTCTTTATATTTTGGTATAAATAAAAATTACATTATTTGACAATGATGAATATTGAGGAACTAGATTTTATTATAAATGAATATATTTTCTAATTAGTGATTACAATAAATGTTGATATTAAAGCATAAACATGTTTTCATTTATATTCGTTAACAACACAACATACAATCATGTTGTCCTAAAAAAATACATTTTAATTAAAATGCTTTGATATATTTTGGACGAAAACTTAATTAGAGATTTAATTTAACTTTATGCAATTTGGAGTTTTTTAAAATTAATTTATATTATTTGTTCGTTGAGGATAATGAATTCAATACTGATGTGAATAGAACATATTCAGCTATCCTTTTGTATTGATACATATATAACAATACAAAAGGATAGCTGAATATTTAACATAAAATATGTTATTATATTGTTGACATTGTTTTTATTGTTAAAAATTCATATCAACAATAAAAAAATAAATGTCTAATCTTCTGAATAAATTGACTGAACTAAAATAAAATATGTTTGTAATGGAAAGTAGAAAATATATACTCAATTTTATCATACAGAGTAGTAAGTTAAAATGTAAATGATTTAAGAATATGTAAGATGAATATAAAGATCTTATTTCATTATTTTAATTAATATCAAAAAGAAATTGAGAATTTTGAAGCAAAAAAGATGTTCAATAAAAGTGTGTTTGATTTGAAATAATTGCATCTTCAGTCGAATAAAAATTCAATTTCAGATTTTATCTATAAATGACTAACAATCAGCTGAAATAACTATGTTTTTAATAATTCGCTAAATAAAATGACTGACTTAAGTAAAAATATCTATTGTTTTTTTAATTATTTATTATATATATTTTTTTATTATTTAATTATATATTTTTTTAATTACTTAATATTTATCAAGCTGTATTTATAAAAACAATTATATAATTATAGAATGATTTTAATTCTATTACAGAATTATTAAATAAACAAGATAAATGGAAAATGTGGTTTTGAGATTCAATATTTGAAATATAATTTTGTAATGTATAAATCTAGTATTAGTACTAGTATTTTTGTGAATTTTAACATATGTAAAAAATTAACATAACATAAAAATAATTTTCGTAAATGGCGATTGGTCGATTGGGTAAGCATTTTCTCAACGTCTAAATTTTTCACTCCTCGAAAAATTCTTCGGACCTTTCAATCTTCTTGTCTCGTTGTGCCAGGTCATATAACACCTCACACAAAGGTCTTTCATTTTTTTTACATTTGCTTTATTCCAGTTTTTAATAAACAAATTTTCACTAATTTATTTCTTATCCCAATTGGAAACATTATTTAGCTGAGATAAAAGTTTACATTTACAGGCAAGTCTGCTCGGTGAAAATTGAGTCAGAGTAGATTTCCTAAAAAATATTTAAATACAAATATTTATCAACAAATTTATTAAAAATATTTAAAATATTTTTAGCATTTAAATTAGTTGACAATTTTACGAGAGCATGAAGGTCTCAACTTTTTCTACAAGTTGAGTATATTATAAATCAAAAGACACGGTAGTGTCTGTGGCCAAGTACAAAACAACGATCGTTTTTTGTGCGGTTTTTTCTTTTTTCATCCCTTCAATGACGTATTAGAAGATTACTTTCTTTCCCTAGATATGAAAAGTATCAACACAAGTCAGTTTTCCTCCCTGGAGAGAAAAAATTGCTCTTATTCCTCTTATAGTTAGTATTTATTCCACTAACATTATATAAATAAAAAAATCTGTTTAATTACTTTATATATTTTCGACTTTCTTCAAGATAAGTAATGAAAATTAAAATAACATTAGTAATATTTACTATTTTTTTCTTATAAAAAATGACTATAACTTACTAAAAATTGCTATTTTTATTATTAATTAGTGTATTTTGTGCTGCTATGCCTCCAAATTTATATTAAAATAGGAATTTTATCTACATAATTTCTGTTAGTACTCTGTTATGTGAAATGATTTATAAAAGTAATAATAAACCGACCTAAACTGTGTCTTTACTACTTAAAATACTTTTTCTAAAAAAATAATTGCATTAATTTAGACAATAAAGTTTAGTTATACATTTACACCGAGAGAAGTTTTTGGGAATAATTACTATAGTTTACAGCAACGAGGAAACATCAAGCATTTTTTTAATTTAATCCTGCAACTATGGGAAAATTACTTTAATAAATTAAGGGATACTTTTGAGGTTCTTAAAGTAAGTAATAGAAAATACATAACATTTTTCCTATAGTTGCAGGAATAAAACTGAAAACATGCTTGATGTGTCCTCGTTGCTGTAAACAATAGTAATTATTCCAAAAAATGTCCCTCGGTGTAGATTGACAATAAATTTATTTGCATTACAACTACACTAGTAATAATTTTGTCTGTTTCAATAGACTGGGAATGGGAATTAATATAAAAATTAGTTTATCATTTTACTCCTTTGTGTATGCGGAATAATGTACCTTCTTTAACATATAAAGTAATGTAAGTTATCTTTTTGATGAAAAAATACCCTAAACAAATGTAAATATTAAAATTTAGTTATATTTTATTTTTAATGTATAATAATATTCTTTGCCATAAGTATTTAAGGTTTATCTTTATATCGAAATTACAAAGAAAGCATACTAAATATTGAAATATAAGTTAAATGAACTTATATTAAATTTTAATGAACAATGTTTGTCGTCTTTGTCAACACTATTTCGAAGTTCGAAAAGGCATAAGTTTGAGATTAGTAAATGTAATGAATAGAACAGGCTGTGATAAATGAAGAGCACGGTCTGCACCTGAGTCCATGATTGAGCATCGATACAAATGAAATATAAAGCATGTGAAATAGTTAATTTATTTTCTTAGGCAGTTCATATTAAACTAAAAATCAAATAAACAAATGAAATGTTTAGTTTATTTTGGCGGCAATTTTTTTAAATTCTTGTACAGAAAACATTTAAATTTTATCACTTTCTAAATGTGAAAATATATAAGTTCATGATCAAAATGACTTGATCTTAAATCATTTTATCAATCACTTAAATTTTGTTTCATATTACAGTGCACTTTTAGTACGTTTACCATTGAATAATAGTAAACCGTACAATAATAAATATTCAATACTATATATTATTTCATATTTGCCAGAGTACGTGGTTAAAGTTATCATAAAGAAAGATTTAAGTAACAAGAATAATATACAAGAATTTGAAGTTGATTTTAAACTATTAAAATTGTATGAATATATACAAAATGTGTCTGGCCGTCAGGCTTGTCATTGTAGTAAGACCGATACCCATAAGGTCATCGAAGTTAAACTATAGTGTACGTGGTTAGTACTTGAATGGGTAATTTCAAGGAAAAATATCATCGAACCTGTTTCTAGCCGAAGTCTCCAAATTTCCAGAGTTACCAAATGGTTTAGATTCCACTATAAACTGTAGGTTCCGCACGTGTTAAACTCACACCGACACTCAGACATCACCTATACATATATTACACACATACGTACTTGTATGTGTACTCGTATGTGTGCACACATATAAGGTTACCTTGATAAAGTGTTAACTGGCAGCCATAACATGTATTTAAAAATTCTGCTAATATGCGACAGATGTCGTTATTTCTATACTGACGTACGTATAAGAACACAATAAAAATAATAAGAACAAAAAAACTCTAGCATATCCATTAAAGACAATAACAACAACAGTAATCGTCTCACTACAATGAAACAGTAATTTAGAAGCATAAATTATTTTACGTGAAATAAAACGATTAAATGTACTCTCTCTCTCTCTCTCTTTCTTTCTTTCTTTCTTTGAAAATATAAACATATTTTAATATCTTAAATCAAATAAATTTAAAGTATTCATTTGGAATGTATTTTATGGTTTATAGTTTTGGGGAAAGGGAGTACTATAGAAACCTTGGCTCGAACATTTTTTACCTTTCTAAGGTATTTTTTAGTTGTTAAATAATGTATAAGTTTAAAGTATTCT
>JABFPJ010007299.1:0-10084 GCA_022817425.1 Gryon sp. ZL-2020 | reverse complement strand
TTTCTAAATAATGAAAAAAAGAAAATAGTTGCCTATATTTGGCTATACTTCATATACCATAATTTTCTTAGAAATATAGGAGCGATGAATGTATGATCATATATAAAGAAAAACCCTTTCAAAAATTTATGAGTCGAAACATGTGTATAATATTGAAATAAGCAATTTTAAAGTACAACCTAGCTCCATGTATATGCTTAGATCTATGCATTCTATATATAAATTCATATTGTATGCAAGAAAATAAATAAGAATTTGATTTCTACATTAAATAAAAATATAATAAACATTCAGTGTTTGATTTTGTAAGCTTTATTCTATTTTATTATATTAAAAACTTTCTTATTCACAATTATTTAAATATGATAGCAAAATGATAACATCTTTTTTATGTAGCATTTAATTTATATATTTTATTAATTAATTATATATGATTAAAGTACCCTATAAAATAAAAATGTGTTTTATAAAATATACTACGTATGAAATATAACTAATATGTTTTATATATTATGTTTTATTCAATGCGTTACAATACTGTATAATCGCAAAATCAATTTTATTATCGAGAAAAAATCCTTCTCTGCAGTATATTAAACACTGTCCACTTAGCATTGAAAGTGGTACTGCGTTTGCACCAATCCATGACGAAGCCTCAAATTAACTTTCTCGAATCGCGCGAACGATGCCGAATCAAACTGCCGACGCGTGTGCACTTTCATAATGAAATATAATACAAAAGTCGTCTATGTTCATTAACATCAATATCTTTGTCATTAAAGCATTAATTTCTTAATTAACATACGCCTACAACAATTTACACGATTAATTTATTTTCGCTGCGCGGATTATATATCTCAATCGTGATAACGATCATTTTAATCGAATCTAGTTACCATCAAGTGATTAAGTTACAAATATAGTCAGTGAATCACTTGAATCAGACATTAAGGATGTGTTTAAAAAATGAATATATTTGTTTCATTTCTATCACAAATGTTTCACAATTTTTGACGTTGCATTTTCTGAACTGCGTGCAAACTACGTATAACATATCTTATGTAATTTTGTATTTTCTGCGCATATGACGATACTGTTCTTATCTTTGAAATGTCAGAGTCGCCACCATGTCTCTCATTCGACAAGAGACGGTAAACGCTGTAATTCTCTCTTTCTTCGCCTGCCGATACGCACGCGCGCAACAGTAAAAGTTCAATTTCGCAATAGCTACCTACGATGGTCGAAGGTAGTAATAATAAATTACATTTTTCGCAAATATTATCGCAATACTCGCGTAACTAGTAATCTCGGTGCTGCTAGATTAGAAGTCTATTATACAGATAAACTTTCGAACTTTTTCGTCCATACGCGCGTATATACGTATGGACTCCCTTGAACGCACTGATTCTTTTACCTATATTATCTTGATCGAGAATTGATTATTCAAAAAATGACATTCTCGTACGTGCAATTTTCAACGCGATACGCGTGATATGATTGTACGATGAGTTTTTGTTTATAATGATTAAATGGCAATATCATCAAGATCCCTTTATGTATTAGTGCAATTTTTTTTCTTGTTTAAATTGTAAGAATTTATAAAAGGTTATTACGCAGGAAAGTTCGAGAAAACTGATGAAATAGAAACCTTGTATATTATGATTGAGCCTCGAGGTGGAATTACGTGGAAAATTAAATTTCATTTCAATGGTTTTAACAAGTTAATATTTTAATAATTCAAGGTGAAATTTCAATCAGCCCATGTGAGAAAGTGTATCTTTGACATACGACATATGCATAGAGAATCATAAATGTTATATAAGTTTTTGCACGTTGCAAAATAGTTAACTGCATTGGTGTGAAATTTACAACTTATAAATTATACATTGTGGTAAAGCGTAAATATATCATTAATCGAAATGCTGTCATATACAGTTTTTACTAAAATAATGAAAACATGAAATATAAAAACTACAAATATTGTATTTTTAAATAAACATTTCTGGGACATATCTATCAACAATATATAAGTGTCTCATTGTTCAATATATAAGGTTTTATACATATACACGAATTATATAGCATATCTATAGAGAGTCTCGTATATTTTAATCAATATCGAAATATATCTGTCGGCTTTTGTTTATTTGAAAAAATCATAATTTTTAAATTATGATTTTCACGAATATAAATTTGTACGAATAATATAAATAGAATATCCAGTCAAAAATCGATTGCCATTTATTGATTACGGAATATTGTATTTTATTATTTAATGCATCCAGTGAAATATTTGATTCGTGTCAATTAAGACAGTCAATCATTTAATTCAACCGAAATAACTGTTTGCATATAATCCTCATACCATGTTAAACTATCTTATTATCTGCTTACTTAACAACGTGCCAGAAATCCCGTACTATCACAAAACCAAATTAAGCACATTAAAAAGTACGCTTTATTTATTACCGCAATTCTTGCAACATCAGACAGTGCAATAAATTTTTGAATTTCTAAACGTCGCGTTATTTAGAGAAGGGTATTATGAGCCGATAATAAATATCTTGCGTATAACCAGAAGTCGTTTCAATATCTAATTAAAATTCAAAATCATACAAATTCATCAGCCACGTGTTTTCATGCAAAAATGGTCGACGGTTAAAAGTAGACGTTGATATTTGAATTGAACACGTTCGATAAAAGTGTAAACAATTTTTCCAATTAGCATACACACAGGTTGAATAAGGCTCAAAAAAGGCGTTGCTACTGTTTCTTTTTCCTTACGCATCTCGTTTAAGTTTGCGTGAAACAGTGTAGGTGTTTACGCGGCTATATGTAATCCTCCATACATATATACAAGCACAAACACACACAAAGTGTGCAGACATGTATATTTATACACACACACATGCAAAAGTATCCGGTGAGTTCCCCGTAGTTGTATCTTAGGTTGCGACAGAGAGTTGGTTCGTTATCGGGGCCTGCAGATTGCTCGTGAACAAAGAGGTCTTCGTCCAGTATCTACTTGGTAAGGCCGCTGGACGAGGACAACGATAGAAAAGAGGCAGGGAGCAGAGTAAGGAGATTGTTCGTGATGATGTAGTCATACTGGTTCAACGTTCATGCGTATAAGCGCAACTGCATCGTACGTACTATGATGCAGAGTGTTTGAAGAGAGAAAAAAACTATCTCCGTCTCATTTTTCTGTCGGTCCGCTCTTATTCTGCGCTTTGGTCAGACCACGCTACTGCTATCTGGTACACCCAGAGAGGGGCACATCTGGGGCGTTCTGCCCCAGGCCCCTTTCCGACCAAATGATCGCTGTCAACTTGCGTGATTTTCAAACTCCACGCGGAAAAAGAAGACCTGTTGCGTGAAATGAAAAAGAGCTCACAAAGAAAATAAAAGTGACTTTACGAAATGCAAATTCAGCCTTTTCCACTTTAAAACTTCATTAATCAAAAATTATTATCATAATGAAATGATACTAAATTAATTGTAGTTATTATATTTTATGTATTGATTTGAGTTATATATCGATATTTACTGATTATAATTATTTGCCCCTGTATTTAAATTATTTTTCTTTGAATATTTCACAAATCATTCTATATCTGAAATTTAAAATGATATTACTGTTTATTTAATATATTTTCTGTGTATTTTTAAATTGTTAATTAATTGATCATTTTTTGGTCTTATTAACACTTTTATACTTAAATCACAAAAATTTCAATTTTGTGAAATTGAAAATTTATAATATTTTCAATACAAATACCGGAACGGAGGTTAAAACAAAATAATAATAAATCATACAAAAAGAGAAGAATTTTGAATAAAATTTTATTTAACAACTGTTTCCCTTTAAAGGTTTTATAAAATAATGTATTACTGAAATCATAATATAAATCATATTTTGGATATTATAATTTCAAGATAGCTAATTGTTATTTCAATTACTGATTTTAATAAACAGATAATTAACAGGATCAAAATTAAATAAAAAAACTATGTTAACATTCGATACCCTAATGGGTAACTGTTTATACGTTTCGCAGGAAGCATATTGTATGGCAAACGGAAATTATAAATAACGCACATGATGTATAGAATACAAAGTCAATATGTAAGCTACGATAGCCGAAAGCTATACAATAATTTATATTTGACCTGTATATTATTATAAAGATTGCATTGATGTAATATCATATCCAATAATAGCACTTCTACAAAATTATTTTTCTTAAACTAAATTTTCATTTACAAAAATACACTGCAGACGTTTGAATATTTTGTTTTGTAAGCAAAATTCAAATAATAGAAATTAAAGTAATAGATGAAAATTTATTTCCGTACTCGTTTTGCGGGAGAGAAACATTTTTTTCCCTAGAGAACGAAAAATAGCAACTCAACTTCGTGAGCATGCGCAACATGCGCCCTTGATGCAAAATATACTATTTTCATTCTTACTTTTTTTACTTTTTAAGTTAAAAATAAAACTACAGAATATAAACTTAGAAAATTAAGTTTTGTTTTAGTAGGATAATAAAAATCTATAACTTTTATTATTCATCATATAAAATTTTTATTTTAAGTATGCAATATCATAGATAACAAATATAAGCATTCTAAAAAACTTTAAGATATTTTTAGTACTCATTTGTAGGAAAAAAACAATTTTCAGCACTTGTTCAGTACGGAAAGTGGTGATTTTCCGCACTTGTACGGAAAATAGCCACTTTCCGTACTGTCTCGCGTGCAGAAAAATGTCATTTTCCACACGGGCGCAAGCACCCTAATACAAAAATATACTATTCTCTTGGGAGAAAAAAATGTTTCTCTCCCTACAAATGAGTTCAAATGAAAACCAAAAATAACAATTAAATCTCGTGCATACGCGCATCATGCGATCTGGTTACATAATATAATATACTATAATCGAATATCATAATTATATATTTGAGAATATTATGTAATTTTATTAAAAAAAGGAACCATTTTGTATGAAAATTTGAATTTGAAATAACATTTAAAATATAACATATGAATTACAATGTAAGAACACGATAATAGATTTTATAAATTAAAATATAATAAATTTATCTTAAAAATTACAAAATTTTCGGTTTGTATATCTTCATTGTTTGCTAGCGCTGGAACATAGTTTTGCAAAGTTATAAATCGCTACTACCAAATCGCCCACTAAGATTTGTCGTGATATTATTGCAATACTGTAACGACTCAAGTGTCTTACTGCAACAAAGAGCAGGTGGCGAGACTGTTACCACACGCATCTACAAATAGGGAATATAAAAATATTAATTGCACGTCGTTGTCTGTTGTCTACTGTAATCGATGACGTGTTACAGCGAATGCTTGCTCGAGAAGCAAGATAAATTTAACTATGATACACGATAGCTTTGTATGTACAATTAGTCTAATAAAGAAAGTGATGTTGACGATTTGCATGATCAATTAGCTAAGATGATTAAACGTTCAAATCAATATTTACAATGACAAATTTAACAAACAGAATGGAAAATATATCAATAAATATTCTTATAATTGTTAATATTTTTTATTTCTTTATATCTATTATTCCGTTTGAATTAGGTATTATATATATTACTGACAATTTTGTTTCAATTAAGTTCTGCGCAACTATACGACTTTTTACCCTCAAGTTATGAAGGTTACAAAGACGATGCAAAAGTTGTCGTCCTTAAGTGCTAACTGAGCATAAAATATATTGTAATACTACGCAGCTATCATAAATATTTGTAGTTCTTGATTGGCGAAGAAGAATCTTCGATAATTTTATGGCATGATCTGTTTTTTCCATTCGTAATACAATATGAAATTATACTTTTATCAATACAAAAGTTCTACTTCAAATTTATGTAGTTATCATTTGTATAATTTTAAAGAAGTAAATATATTAAAAAATGTTATGCATGAGGCCTAATTTTACATATCAATGGTAAAGAAATTTTTATTACATCATTATTTGCCATCTATTAACTTTCGAGTATATATTTCTATATAATAATATGATACAGCAATTTTTTTCATTTGTAACTTAAGTAATCTATGAGTATTCAAACGCATAGTTGAAAAACCATAAATAATGGTAAATGAATGGCACACACGCTCCTCAATCAGACGCTTATCGAAAAGTTGCCCGCGAGGGCAACCAGTGCCATAAGTGCAAGTCATATTTCAAAATTCATGAAATACTCCGTCAGTGTCATAAGCGGGGTTGACTACTGATATTGTATGTACAATAAAAAAAGTGACGAACGATAACGAGAAATTGCATGAAAAGAGAAAATAGTAATATTTCAGGATTTCTTGTTTGACTTCAGTGTACTTATTTTATTTGAATCGAATCCTTAGTCAAATGATGACATATGCGTTTTTAATAATATTCAAAATTAAAATGTCATTATTAAAACTATTATTCATAAACGTTTTGTACCTTCTGATTTCGCAAAAGAAAACGAGTAATTACATGTAATCTTAATTTTACACAACATAAAAATAATAGATTAAATATGTAAAGATTGTTTTTCGTTAGCAAAAAAATGTTATAATTTAATGTAATTTTCGGAGTCATTGAATCAATCTTGCATATTCAATTTCTGATGCATGAACGGTAATGCAGTTAACAAGAACATAAGAAATACAAAATAAATTTAAAAAGTGTTCAACCAAAATCTGAAGGCAAATCCGGATGCGGAGCAAATTAGTGGTTTCTCGAATTCAAATCTCCATTTTGATAGCCTCATTATTGAGTCCATTAAATAAAAATGAATCATTTATTCTGTGCTTATTGATCTGAATCACTTAAAATGCAACAGATCATTAAGCTAACGAATCTTAATTAGACGGTTTAATCAGTGGAACATGAACTTTTGGTGATTTTGAAAATATAATGATTTAATGAATCGGAAGATAACATAACATTTAAAAAGCATCAAGATAAGGAACTAATAAATTCATAGAATTAAAAATAATATATTAAAAATGATTCCATAACTTTATACAAAATCGTTACATTTAGAATTATTTCATTTTCTTAAAGATAAATTGTTGATTGCTTAAGAAAAGCTGAAGTACTGATTAACAATACAGAAAAACTAACTACAAACAATAGGGAAAAAAGTTAATAAAGAACATGGCAATGGAAAGAGAAATAAACTGTACTTTATTTGAAACCGCGTTTGTACCTATCAACTGTTAACTAGTACAAGCGCTTCATCGCAATTTCCATAACAGATAATTATAAAATATTCTATGAGAAAAGCAAAATAACAAGAGCAAAGTTACATCGGCAAATAAAAGATAAAGTAGTTAGTTAAACAATTTTAAATACAATAACTGTACATTTTCTTGCAAAGACTAAAAGTCTTTTTAACGTCTTCGAGTCTCTAAGTAAATTAGAAAATTGATGAAAATACGTTCATTTTTTACTACTCTCATAATTACGTTATAATTACGCAATATTTTTTGTAATTACGTGATTCGCATTATAAAAATTGTACAAAAAACTAAGTAAACATAATATTATGAAAATCTAATCACAATTTAATTTTTAAGTTTTCATGAAAACGGTAATCGAATACTGCAGAAACAAAGACTAGGTCATAGTGAAAACAAAATCTATAAACTTTGCAGTTCATAATGGAAAATTGATCAATTTTAAAAGTTTTAACTGCGAAAATAAAAACGTTGAATAACCTTACGAGCATTTAGTAATTTCACATTTCATCGTTGAATTTCTTTGTGCAAGTTATTTTTGTTAAAGAATGCGTAATACTTATTACCTATTTTTTTCATTATTGGTAAATTTATAACTTATTATTAAGAAAGTTATTATACACCATAAAAAATAATTCAGCGATGTTGTGCGACTTTCATTTGCGATCACAATGAATTACATTTTTGTTAATTTAGTTTTATAGATCAGTCAAAGTGCACTTGATTTAAACTTTCTAGGAAACTTTAACTTAGAGATCAGGTCACGAAAAATCATTAAAAGATAATTTAATATTTTAATGCTTCCGTTTGCTATTTTTTAGTTGCAATTTAAAAACTATTTGACTTCTTTTTTCAACGCTATTCTTATCAAGTAAATTGTTTTTTCCTTAAAATGATCAAAATAAATGTCGATATATATATCTTTAAAAATATAATATGATTTCGAAAAAACACTTGTTGATATGATTTTACATAGCAAAAAAATTATTTTATTCAAAAGACCCTAAGAAGTCCGTCATTATAAAAATAATACTGTATTGCTTTTTTGCAAAGAAACGAACCGCAAAACCACGACACACACATTAACACACACTTACTAAGCCATACACATGCAATTACACTTATAATGAAACGCTTGGATTTGCGAAGGTTAGGAGGAGACGATAGTTGAATCGCAATATTTATTGTAGTCATGATAAAAGGATCACAATTATCTTTAATACATCGCTGAGTACCAAACCGATCTAATTACAGTAGATATACCTATTTATTTCAAATATGGATTATGGCTTTTACCGTTTATCTTACAAGTAGTTTATTTTTTCTGTTAATAGTACATTAAAAGATGATATTGTTGAATGTTTTACTGGATAAAAGGTTTCGCGCGTAATGCAGTAAAAGAAAACGAAAGACGTAAAGTATTGTTCATACACTGTAAAAAATGATTGTCCCATTTTCTTAAATTCAGTATAAAATATTCTGAAATTCAGTGTAAAATGTTCTTAATTAAGACAATTTAAAATTAATTTAAGAACATTTTATACTGAATGTAAGAATATTTTACTGAATTTAAGAAAATAAATCAAAACCCATTTTTACAGTCATATCATAACAACAAAACGTATCAATAATGTTGAAATCCCTTTTATCCGGAAGTTCAACAAAAACCAAATAAAATCGCATAAAAGATTTTTATTTTATCATTAAGTACTAAAAAAAAATTATTGTAATTTAATCTTATATAACTTTTAGATAACTTTTTCTGAAAAGAAAAAATATCCGATTAACTACCTGTAGTCGTAATCATATCTATTATTAAGTTTTATTAATGTGAAAATTAATATCTGATCTTAAATACTTTTTCTTTATATTAAATAATTAATCTATCAATAAGGTGTGAATAAGTTCACAAAAAAATGTATTTTTGTTTGATCAATTAAATATTTAAATCAAATTTATGAATGGATGTATGTCTATAGGCACACAGTTTTCTAAAATGTAATTTTGAATTTAAATAGGATAACATTTACATAACTCGATCTTTCATTAAACCTGAAGTTTATATTTAGAAATGCAACCCCTCGTTATATGATACCTTTAAAAACGTTTTTAATATTTTTTCACCCTTATACTTTGAATAGAACAAACACAAGGTACTGTGAACATCTTTCAAGAGAATGGCCATCAAGAGATCATTTTTCGCTAAATATCAAACACAGACATCTTTGTCCAACTATGATCGATTCATTCTTTACGAACCAAAGTAGTAGAATTAGCGACAAAATTTACATCATAATACTTGACAGACTTGATGAGAGTTATTGAAGCGCGTGTCTGTGAAGGTGTGCAAGATACAGATCAATGAGTCTGAATTTCTCACAAATCGTCTTCTATTTGGGACCGCGTAATGTCTAGGCTATTGTTCACCATGAATCATCTTCCGCGTGACGCTTAAGTTTATATCGTGATGCGAGTTACAGTACGTAAGTGTAGAACTTCTCCCAACAGGTATAAGCGTTGCTTCTTTACTCAGTGAGCCCTTCTTTTCATGTACGTGTGTTGGTATACATAAACGATCTATTTTAACGCACATTCATAAGGCATCTCGTGGATGATTCTCCTCTTAAGGTATTATGACTGTAATAACGACTGCATTGAAATATTTACCAATTATAGTTTAAATGAAAGATAATTCATTATTATATTCACATGATTTTTTTCAATATTTTTTACCGAGTGAATTTTTAAGATAATTCAATTTGAATGTTTAGATTTTCCTATATCGATGCATTGGTTAGAGTAGCGCCGACAATGTCAATACTCG